>ML100117.1:32899-100536 GCA_003697995.1 Taxidea taxus jeffersonii
TATATATATACCACTTCTTCTTTATCCATTCATCTGTTGATGGACATCTAGGTTCTTTCCATAGTTTGGCTATTGTGGACATTGCTGCTATAAACATTCGGGTGCACGTGCCCCTTCGGATCACTACGTTTGTATCTTTAGGATAAATACCCAGGAGTGCAATTGCTGGATCATAGGGTAGCTCTATTTTCAACTTTTTGAGGATGCAGAGAAAGGGGAACCCCCCTACACTGTTGGTGGGAATGCAAGCTGGTGCAACCACTCTGGAAAACAGCATGGAGGTTCCTCACCTACATTTTTAAAAACTCCACAGAACCAGCCAGGAAACATATTTTGCAATTTGAAAATGTATCTATTTCTGTGGTTGTAAAAGCTTCTTATTAAAATTTTATTTGCTCATGTTTGTCTAACTTCATTTTATTTTTCAATTTTACACTTAATCCTTGCTTTTGTAGTTTTTAATTCCATTAACCAGTTCCGTAATTTTTTTCTTTTCAGTTCCATAATTTTTTAAATGATTCCGTTGAAAGCTCACTCTATTTATTTTAACCTAGATTTCTCCAATATTGACAGCCTTGAAGCTATGTATTTTCCTCTGAAAACAGCAGTGGATGGCAGGCCCTTAAATTCAAATATGAGATGTGCCCATTATAATTTTCTTTTTCATCAAGAGAGTGTGCTGTCCTAGAAAGGTAGATATCAAAAACACCTATCGAGTCTTTCCGAACAACATACGCAATCTCAGAAAGACTAATATTTTCCCTGCTCCCACCAAATCCTTTATTTTATTTTTCCTTGTACTTTGTCACTTTGTTTTAGGTATGTTGCTAATCGATAACAGATTATTAGGCTTGATTTTTTTTTAACCCTCTCAGAGTGCTTAAGGAGATTTCAACCTACTTGTATTTACTGTGTATTTGATCATCTGTCATTGTCATTTTGCTTTATTTTATGCTTTCTGTACATTATACTTCCTTGCTCTTCCTTTGGTATTCTGTGTTTCAGTGTGAGCCTACTTCTACATTTCTTTTTACTCTTTTGAAGTAGATTTCTTGGTCTGGCATGATGTTATGTGGGATCCAGTGCTAGTCAACCAAACAAATTCTTAGATCAGGGTGCTGGCTGAGGTCTGCAAAGCAGGAAAGGGATAGCCAGGCACAGAATGTGTGTCCATTCTGTCAAATGGAATGGCTGTCCATTCTGAATGGATGGGCTACAGTGTATTCACCTTGCCTCCCAGTAGCTGGCAGGTCTTCTCAAGTAAGGGATCTCCATGTTGGTCTCCTTGCTGGTAGATTGGGTTCCCTGGAAAACAAACTTTGAGGATGTTAGCCTATAGTACATTTGTTAAAGAGTGCTCCTGAACTTGACACTTGCAGAAAGGAAGCAAAGAAGCAGCATTGAGCATAGTGAGAAGTTTGGCGCACCGCGGTCACTATGCAGGCCTCAGTCAACTCCACTGTGGTCTTTGAAGCTGGGATGATCTTTCACAAGATTGTTGCAAGTTCAATCAAGGAAACCAGGCCACTGCACCTCTCTGCTGGTCAGTTCTTGGTTGTGGACACCTCTGGAAAGAAGCATGGTCTTGGGTGAGGAGTTTCCTTCAGCCAAGACCATCCCCTGAAGGCTGTTTCCTGGGATATTCTGGTAATATTCCAGCATCTGTAGGGGGAGGGGGAACTCCTTTGCTCCTGAAGGGACATCTGGGTGGCATATCATAGCATCCACTGTGGCATACTCTGTGCCAGTCACAGGACCCTGTGTTGTATATGGATTATCCTGTTCAACTCTCTCACAAGAGTTCCATGAAGTTGGCACTGTCAGTATTCCCATTTTACATATGGGAAAAGCAAGGCACCAAGAGGTGAAAGAACCCGACCTGGTCACTGAGCAACAGAATTGTTACTCAAACCCAGACAATCTGACTTTAACTTACTGTTTCCATACCGCCATACTGATATGGAAGGTGTAAATCCTGCTTTCCATTTTCCTAGCAGTTACTTTCAGTATTAAAAAAATATATATCCTTGAACCCATATGTCTCCACTGACCCTCTCGTTATATCTCCATGTTGTTATTACCCATGAGTGACCAGCTGGCAGCTAGGAATTCTTGGTTGCAACCTTTCCCCATTAAGCCTCTGCATGGAATTCCCACCACTTTCTATGGTTTAATGCACTGTGCTGAGCAGGCTTGGGGCCCCAATTCTTCTACCTCCTATTCTACATGAATTCTTTCTGTCTGTGTGCTTGTACGAGGCTCTTTTCCATGCTGGAATTTCAAATACACTCACATTACTTTACCATCTTTTCTTTTGTTCTATCTGCCTTCCTCTCTGGGAGATAACTCATTCATTCTTTCATTTATTCATCTTTTGAAATGTGTTGGCATTCGTTTCCTGCCAGACACTGTGCTGGGTGATGGATACACAGAGATAAGCCAGCCAGCACAGCCCACAGGGATGAGGAGACAGACCAGAAGGGGAGATGCAGGACCTTGGGGTTGGTAAATGTCAGGGAGATAGACCCAGCAAAGACTTGCTGAGACTGGGGAGCAGGCTGTAGAGGAGAGAAGCCTTCTCTGAGAAGGGGAGCTCTGATTTGGGATTTGAAAGATGCATAGGAGTTTTCAGATGACAAATGGAAGACCTTGCATTGTTACCCAGTCTTCCCAGTTGGGATTTTAATCTCAGAAATGGAGGTCTGAGGAAGGTCATCACTGTTCATTGTAGCTGATGCTTAACCCAGAAACTCTCTAGATGTTTTTCCTCTCTTCACTCACTCCACCTTTATTTTTCAGAGGAGACACTGGAGACCAGAGAGGTTACATGGCTTGCCCAAAGTCATGCAGCTGTGAAGTGGCAATGGGCATAGTTTAGTTCTCAGTCCAGCACTGCTTGGGGAGAAAGGCAGATTCAAGACCTCAAAGGCCATCCTGGCTCATGCTGGGAAGTAGAAAGAGCTGCTTCTAGATACTTCCAGCAGGAAGTTCTTCCTTCCCCACTGCATGTTGACTCCATCTGCCAGAACCCTTCTCTGCACACCCTGCACATGCTGTGTCCACACCACTCTCAGTGCCATGGGCCCCGGGGATGAACCAGTGTGGGCCCTTCTCACACTTGTTGAAACAGTAAGGAAAACTTTATTCAGAGGAACAGAGGCGGGGCTTAACTCAGAACGAATACAAGGACATGAGGGATGTGGTGGTGAGGGATGTTAACCAGTGACCCATTGGATGGAAAATCACAGTGAAGAGACACGAAGGGTTGGGGGTGGGTGGTTTCCCACTAAATTGACCTAAATGTTCTTGCAAAAGGCAGACCAGGGATGGAGACCTCAAAGGTGGAACTGAGGAACCTGCTCTGCTATCCATGGTGCTGACCACCAGGTGTTAAGCGTGCGGGTTTCTCGCTAAACAGACTGGGCAGGGTTCTTTTCCATGGCTGGGCTGAGCAGGCCAAAGTCAAGGCCTCATCCGAAGGAGGCTCCGAAGAGCCTGATAGTAGTGTGGTCAAAGGAGAGTCTTTGCCCCTAGTTGGTGTTAAGTGACGTGGGGCTCAGCAACGTCTGCTGGGACACAGGGCCATCTCAGCACCAAGCCAGTGCACCTGGCTGTCATCTCCCGCCTCCTCCCTTCCCACACTGCCTCTTGCAGCCTGGAGCTCTCTCTGACCTCTGACCCCCAGCACCTCCACCCAGCTGCCTGCAGGCTGGCAGTACACTTCTGCCCCCACTCCCTCTTCCTTTCCTCCTGGCTCAGTCCACAGCATGATCCTGCACTCTGCAGACAAAACACACTGCCCAAGTCATTTTTGTGGAAAACGTGCAGGATTTCCCAGCCTCCACATGCTGCACTGCCTCTGTGGCAGCTGGAGGCATTCCTCTGTGATGCCAAGCCTACTCCCACCCCCGACACACACATGGCCTCCCTGCCGATCTCTCTCCACCTCAGCTGCCTCGTATCCAGGTGGACACCCAATCTTCAGAGGAAAGTTGCTGGATGTGCGGGGAAAGAAGACAGAATGACTTGGAGATGGGGTGTTTTCAGCTGTGGGCTCTTAGGAGACATGGGGCTGGATTTTTGTCTGTTCTAAATGAGAGTTTTAGGAAGAACCAAATGCTTCCCATGGTGAACCTCTGGGCCTGGCTCCAGGCTTGGTTCTTTGGGGACCCTCTCCCACTCAGTCTTCCCAACAGCTCTCTAAGGCAGATACTCACCTTAGTCTCATTTTAGAGATGGCAGCACTGAGATTCAGAGGGTCTGTTTCTTACATGAGTGAGCTAAGAAGTGGCAGAGCCTAGATCTGGGTGCAGTCCTTTGGGTCCCTTGGTCCGAGCTCATCCACAGTATCACCCTGTGAAGGATGGCATGTCACCTGCCACTTTTCTCCTCTCCTGTCCTCAGTTCCTCAGCAGCTTGGAGTCTGAGTCTGTGCTACTTTCTTGATGCTAAAAACCCCTCTCCTGGGGCCTTGTTCCTTGTTTTTCTGCCTCACTTCTAAAAGTCTGACCTTCACAGTGAGGTGAGGCAAAGCCCTGTGAATTGTATCTCAATAAAACTGTTTATTTAAAAAAAGAAAAACTGGTAAAGATCCGAAATTTTGTATTCTGATCTCTACCCCCTAACTCTCCATTCTCCCTCCTGCTTCCCTGAAATACATTCCTGCATTGGTTGTTACTTATGTGACTGGAACAGTTTCTCTGGCTGGCTAGCTCAGTGGAAGCTGGGATGGGGAGCAAGCTCACCCAGCGGAATGAGCTATCTCCAGACTACCCAGCCCAGGAAGCTTCCATACAAGTGTCTGGATATTCACACCCTCGCCCTGCCTCTAGGCTCAGCCTGGCCCGATTCAGGCCTGCCCAGGCCCCTCAGATCCTCCAGGGAACGCAGAGGGGCTGAACCCAAGTGAAGGGATGCTGGCCCTGTGAGGTCCAGGATGCTGGGTGTTCACTCCTTCTGCATCCACTGCTAGAATATCAGCCAACTTTTGCTGTTTTGTTGACTGATGTATCCCAAGCACTGAGCAGTGCCCAGCACATAGCAGATGCTCGGTAAATATCTGTTGAACGACTAAACTCTCATTGCAATCTAACGGTGATGTAAGCTGGAGTTCGTCTGCCAGGGAATCTTCCATCTGCAGGAAAGTCCTCTCCTCTTCCTTGCAGAATAACATTTCTGGCTATCTCTCAACACTGGGGTTCCTGTGGTCTGGGAGCCCTTGCACCTTCTCTTTAGGAACATGATACAAAGCTCATCAGCACCCCTTTGAGGGGGGCTATCTCTTCTCAGAGGCGGTCAGGATCAAGCCTCCGTCCAGATGCGCCACAGCTCTGCCCTCTTTTGAGTCAGACTTCTTGCTAAGAGGGCATTAATTCCTGCCCAGTTTTACCTATGGCCATACATCATGATGAGCTGGGGTTTTTCTACTCAGGCTGGGAGGTTTGTGAGGGCAGAGCTGTGTTTGCCCCATCTTTGTATTCGCAGGGCTTGCCTGGCACAGGGTGGGTGTTCAGGGCATATGAATTCAATGAACTGATGGTTCCCCTCTGAACATTTTTGTCACTCAGCTGTAGGACTGACTGACTCCCCAGGAATAAAGCTGGATGTCTTTAGTTTGGTGAATGTGGCTCAAATTCATGTAGCCGTGTGTAAAGACCCAGGGCATGCGCACACAAGGGGCAAGGATGAGACTCTTTGGCCTGGGCAGATTGGGAAGTGAGCAGACTTCTTAGTCTCAGGGGGTTTCTTTGTGTGAGTACTGATGCCTTCTTCATCTGGCTTCTGATGCATTACTTGAGCCAGCAAAGTTGGGAGAATCACCTCCTGCCTGTGAAGGTGACCATATGTATACCATAGGAATTGAGATGCTTGTCTCATTCTCATGGGACCAGTTACAAATCTGGAGGGGCTACTGTATCTGTGATTGCCAGAAAAGAGCCCTCACTTTGGGCTTACACTGGCCTGGGCTCAAAAGTCCCTTCTTCTGATGCCCCGCCATATGCCCGGTGTGAACATATGCATTTATTTCTCTACTCTTCAATTCTTATCAGTAAGAGTGGGGATAATAGAGTCTCACAAGTAGTTCTTGAATAAGGAGGAGGGAACAGGTGAATTTTTATCTGTGTCCAGCCCAATGCATGCACACAGGAAGTATTCAGCTAACAGTTTGTATGTTTTCTTCTTTCATCAAAGAAAACATGGCTATACATCTTTACGTTGTCTTAGTTACCATCCCCAGTAATAATACAACTCCAGGATTTGTTGGCCTTTACATAATCATAGGTAGGCTAAGTCAAAAAATATTTTTTTTAAAAGATGCCAAGACTTCCTCAGGAGCTCTTAGAAGGGAAATTGGGAATGTAACGTAGCCCCAGTAGTAACAGCAACTAGCAGATACTTAATTTGTTGCGATATGTTCCATGTCTTTGTCTCTTGAACAATTAGCTGGATGAATAAATAGCTGTCTGCCCTCAGAAAGGGAACACAATATGCAATTAAAATTAAGGACTTTCTATTTGAGGGGACCCGCTACATGAAATTATAGGAGAAGGCAATCGGGGAATATTATTGTTTCACATCTTTAGGAATCAGGATAATTGGAAGAGAGCAAAGAGGGAGGGCCAGCTGGAGAGGCTGTGGAGGGGAAAAGGGAGAAAGACCCCACCTTGCTGGGCATGGGCCATCGCTGGGGGTGGGTGCATTACACACAGAAAATGGGGTGTGTCTTGCTGCAGTTATCAGTAATGGGGCGAATCCTGGGGGCTGTGGCTACAGAGGAAAGAGTTGACTCTTGCCAGAATGGCCTGGGTTTACATTTTGACCCCTCCATTTAGTTGCTGTGTTATTTTCCCCTTCCAAACTTTGACTCCCTTGTCATCTGCAAAACAAGGCTTTTCTTTCTGACCACAAAGATTTGTCATGGTAATAAAAATGAAAGGCTCATAGTATGCTTCCTAAAGTACTTGCAAGTAGGAAGACTTTAATAGACATTAATTTTTATTATTCTGTCTATAAATGTGCAGAGATGTCCACATATGTTAGAGAAGGTGAGAAGCAAACACCAAACCAGGTTACAGATAGTACCTGGGTAGTGGGGCTGGTTCTGGCTGCCGGTGAGATAACCCAGCCGAACAGACTTGTACACTAGGGGCATTTATTATTCCACAGAGCAGAAAGTCCTGGCTTGGTTAATTCAACTGTCAATGACTTGATGGTTCCACTAAACAGTGGAAATGGGGAGTTACCAATCAATGGGCATGAAGTTTCAATTAAGCAAGATGAATAAGTTCTAGAGATCTGCTTACAACATTGTACATATAGACAACAATACTGTATTGTTACACACTTAAAGCTCCATTAAAAACATAGATTCCATGCTACAGTCTACGGCCATACCACCCTGAACGCGCCCGATCTCGTCTGATCTCGGAAGCTAAGCAGGGTCCGTCCTGGTTAGTACTTGGAAGGGAGATTCCATGCTACATGTTCTTACCACAATAAAATAAAAGTAAAATAAAAAATAAACAAACTTATCTATGGGGCCAAAGACTCCTCCAAAATACAAAATAATAACAATAATTTAAAAAACCAATAACAATACCAACACAACAAAACCCACAGGGCTTGGGACCAACCTCTCTAGCATCTGGATAGTCACATCTAGGAAAGTAATGTGTTTTTTTTTTTTTTTCTAGATCACATGCCTTGAGGCTAGATATGCCTTCTCCCTCTCTCAGTTCTCAGCAGTCAGGCTTCAGTGTCTGAAATTCTTCCAATTCTTTCTCCCTGCCCACTCCCCCCTCAAGTTAAGGAGACCATGTAAAGGCACAGTTGTGAATTACCGGCACCATTATTTGGAACAGGAGAATTGTATTCATAAAAAGTAAAATGCCATTGATTTCAAGATAGACCGTTGATTTAACTACAACTTTGGGGGACGAGAAATCAGAAACATTAAATGTACACATCAACTTAGACATTCTGATCTCAGACATACAATAATGTGAGGAGAAAGAAACGTCTCTCTTAGAATTGAAGCATTAGGGAGGGTTATGGACATTGGGGAGGGTATGTGCTATGGTGAGTGCTGTGAAGTGTGTAAACCTGGTGATTCACAGACCTGTACCCCTGGGGCTAATAATACATTATATGTTTATAAAAAAAATTTAAAAAGTAAAAAAAAAATTGAAGAATTAGGATAATCACTGTGGGAATGGGAATTTGGGCAGATGGAAATAAATTTGAGAGAAAATAAATTTGGCATGCTAGGCAAGATCAGTGAAATAAAACACACTGACTGACATGAATGTTCCATGAGAGTCTAACACAGGATGGGCCCTGCAGTCCATGATGAGTCACACCCCTGCCCTCAAGGAGCACACAGTCCATAAATGATTTGGATTCCTAACCTGGAAAACCTATTCCAACCCAGTGAGTGCTAGGATAAGGTGTGCAGAGAGTGCTAGGTGAGCTCAGGTGAGCACTTACCTGGCCCGGGGGCGGGTAGGGTCAGGAGATTCCTAAACGAAGTGGTACCTGTGGTGTCTATCCAGGGTTAAGCGATGGACCAGGAAGAGAAGCTAGACCGGTATTGCAGAGAGAAGGGTTAACCTGGGCAAGGGCACCAGGGCGGGAGATGTGGCTGTTATTTTCTTTTCAGGAAGGGCCAAGGAGAGGGAGGCACTGCCCAAGACCATGAGAGGGCACAGGGTACTGGACTCAGCTAGTGTATGGGGGCTGGGCATTACTTACCCAGAAAGCAGTGAGAACCAGCAGACATTAGCCCCATAGAGAACAGACCAGCAGGGAACTGAATCACCCTGACAGCCAATGTGCAAAGAATGGGTACAAAAGAGTTTTTCTCACAGTGTGATCTGCGGACCCTGAAGGCTCCTAAGACCCTTCCAGGATGTCCGAGAGGTCAAAACTATTTTCTTCATAGTACTCAGCACTTATTTGCCTTTTCTAGTCTCATTGTCTCATGAGCATATGTTTCTCAGTGGCTCCATCAAGACAGACTGAATGCAAAAGCAGGAATGAGAATCCGCTGTCTTCTGTTGAAACATTAAAGAGAGGGAGGGAAAAGGCAAAACAGTGCTGTTCCCTGTGGTGATGTTCTGTTTTACGAAAGATAACGATTTCTCATAAAAGATATTTATGCTAAAATGTAATGTTTATTATTTTTAAATGAATTAAACATATGTTAAAATATCTCAGTTTTAATTTAGAGTAGAATAAATATTGATAGATAGGATCCAGCAAACAAAAGGCGCCTCTCTAACATTTAAGAATGTCAAACTTTGAGAACCATTAAGCCTTTGCTTTCTAGGAGAGCGTGTGTCAGAGGGTGCCAGCAGGGGGCAGTGTTGGGATCAGGTGCTTTTGGCCCAAGGGTAGAAGAAAAGGGGGCAGGAGTGAGTGGATGAGGGTTAGTGAGATAATCAGCAGCCCAGGACAAACCTTCCTCTACCACTCTCTGTTCTAGATGTTAACAGGTACCACGTCCCAAAGCCCCGGCACTCGATCTGACATTTGTGTCTTTCATCTCATCAATCATGGCGACATCATTGTGAGAAGGTGCTGGCAGGGCTTGGATATTACGAATGAGGATACTGAGGCTCAGAGAGGGAAAGTGGCCTCCGCAAAGATGCAGAGCATGGCAGGGCAGAGCCAGGATTCAAGTGTCTCTGACAGTAGGGTTTGTGCAGGTCTCTCCCATGACCTGTCACCTTCAGTGTTGGGAGGGTGTTGGAGGCCCCAGTCCATGAGAGTTGCCCCAGGGCTATGGGCTCCTGTCCCCTGGCTTCCTGTGAGGTGGTCTCAGATGGTGTCTGGAGAACACTCTGACCATGGTTGGTGGCAGACTCTGAACATTGGATCTGGCAGAGTGGATCTTAGCCTGAAGAGGTTTTTGCCACTTGCAGGGGCTTCTGGGAAGAAATGTGCAGCCAGTGATGAGCTCATCCTTGGGCAGAAGCTCATCCTGGCAGCCCAGGAGTGGGGCGGGGAGGGGAGATTCAGCTTCAAGGCAGGCTGTCTGCATTCAGCATGTAGCAGAGATCATTGGGTGTCTGTTATATGTCAGGTACTGAGCTTGGTCCACTGAGGGAGCTCCCAAGAGGAGAGAGAGAGAAGAATGGATATTCCTTCACCTTGTACAATGTGGTCAGCAAGCAAAGGTCAAAACTGCATTGGGTCTGTAGACCCAATGCTCAGGCTTGATCTGTCACTTGTTAGCTGTGTTACCTTGGGCAAGTGACTTAATCCTTCTGTGCCTCAGTTTCCTAGGAGTAAAATGGAAATGATATGCAAGGACCCAGTGTTGGTGTGAGACTCAGATGAGTCAATATATGTACCATGTGCAACACTTAGGTCTCTCTATCCTAACAGATGGAAAGCACTCGGCAAATGTCACTCCTGACAGTGGATTATACCACTCGACATAATAAGATTAGAATGTCTTATTAGGATGTGTTAACTGCTTATGACATGTTTCGTCATAACATTCTCACTGAGCCCTGCATGTTAGGTGTTTTATTATTGCCCCAGTGAATTTTGGTAAGTAAGTGGAAGTTCAGAAAGGTTAGGTGGCTTCTTCAGAGGAGTTAAGTATGTGTCCAGGACTATCTCTCCCCTGTGAGTTCTGACTGTAGGTACCTAACTTTTCCGTGCCCACTTCTGATGTTGGACGCCTGGATGTTGGCATGGCTTTGAACTCATATTCTTGCATAAGGAGGAGCTTCTTTGATGGAAGGAGCCTGCATGGGGTGGGGGATTTTCTGGTGAGAAGGTGGAAATTTCCTGAGCTCATCTTTGGGGACAAGAAGGGGGGCTTGCAGGGCCCTGACCTTGAAGAGAGACCCAGGATTCCACCGGAGACCATGGCCATGGCAGCTCTGGGAGATTCTATGGCACTGCCCATTTTCTTGTGCTTTCTTTCCATTGCTCCCTCCTTTTCCTACTCTTTAATAACCACAGTTAATTTCATGGAGTGCTTCCTCCCAGGAGCAGGGCTCTGCAGTTTGCCTGCATTTCTGCCTGTAATTGTCAGAAAGGACCCATGGCATCATCCTAAGGGGAGTGATCTCTGCTCCCCTAAGCACAGCCTACCAGGCCCTGCTCTAAATGCTTGTATGTCTTCACTCACTGCAACCCCAGAAGAGCTTGGGGGTGGGAACTGTCAGGGTGCCCATTTTGCAGATGGGGAGTGCCAGGTTTGGAGACGTGCAGGAGAGAGCCCAAGAACACTGAGCTAGAGTGTGTCAGCAACAACCGCGTCAGAGACACAGTCTGTTCACAGAGCTACCATTCTGGACAGAAAAGCCCAATCAGTGTCCCTTGCTGCGGTAAGGTTGCTCGTGGGACAGAACAGATAACATGGGCCAAGCCACAGAAAGGCAAGAGACCTGACCATTGTTGGAGCCAGGGCTGCGCCATGGAGTAGGTCAGCCCTGGCAACACACTGAGGGGCCACTGGGGGCTGGGGCAGGAGCTGGCAGGAGCTGGCAGTGTGGCAGGCCTGGGACTCTCTTAGCTCCAGGGCTTGACCTTGGCTTTGTGCCTAACGTGTGCAGAACAATGACGTCTTAAATGGTGACAACCCCCCCCACCACCACCAGAGTGGCTCCCAAGACTGGATTGCAGGCCAGCGCAGAAGGTGGCTGTTCAACAAAGGGCAGTGGCATAATGTGTTTGCCATGTGTGCAGAGGGGAGATGGAAGGAGCACAAGGCCTCTTCTGCTGATATTTACTCTGGAATTACTGACTGTTGACTTTGGAGCCAAGGCTTCGGAGGATCCAGCTGTGCTTCTCAAGTCTTAAAGGGATAGAATTTTATTTTTTCATGGTGGGGGGTAGGGTGTGACTTTGGTTTTTGCTTGCTTGTGCTGGCTCTGAAGACCAGTGCCACCTTCCATGTCCCTGGAAGATACTTTCTCCTACTGTAAACAGGGCATGCCTTCGGAGAGGGTTTAATCTTAACACACCTCATACTTCTGTGGGGACCAGTGTTTTGAAGATAGCCATGAGTACATCCCTCGCTAGCCGTTTCCCTTTTGTCCCCCATGGCTCAGGCGTGTCCTTCTCCAGGAAGTCTTCTCTGATTGCCTAGGCTAGTTTGAGGCTTTCCTCCTACATTCCATTGCACCCTGCAGGCCCGAATTTTCACCCTCACCATACTTTATTGAAGCCTTTTGTTTCCATGTCTGCCTCCTGCAGGGTCTTCAAACCCTAGACTCAGCGCTCAATACATATTTATGGCCTGCATTCAACAACCCTAGGAGGTAGGCTATCAGTCCCATTTAGAGCAATGAATCAGTTTCTGAGAATAAGTCACTTACCCAAATTAAGTTTCAGCTTGGGGACTCAGGATCATTCCCAGTAGGTCACACTGCCACTCCACCCAGTGGCTTAGAGACTCCAGTGGAGCAAGCAGGCCCAGGAAATGGCTCGAGCCAGTGAAACAGCCAATGAGCAAGTGCGCATGAGTTGCCTCCTGAGTGTCTTCTTCGGCCAAGGGAGATGGGAAAGCTCAGCTCCTGCCCTCAAGGAGAGTCAGACTGAAGATGAGGCAGAGATATGAGACTTCTGTGTGCGCTGTGTGGGGCAGTGGTGGGGACTTGGTGGGAGCAGGCATGCAAGGCACTGGGCACCGCTCCTGGCACGTTGTTAAGTGTTCCAGAAATGCGGCCTCTTGTTACTAATGCAATTATGGTTTCCAGTGATACCAGTAAGAAGGGCATTCCCGGCAGTGGGCTTTTGGTCTTCGGCGTCTGCCCCAGCTTGGAGTGGGTGGTTCCTAACCTTGCCAACTGTGTAACTGGATCCCCCATTGCCATGCCACTGAATTCGGCCAAGCACCCGTGCTCTGCTCTTCCTATTGATCCGGGCCATTTGAGGCCAAAGAGAAAGCACAGGGCTCTAATTGCAGAGAGAGCTTGCCAGAAGGAACAGGCCAGCAGCTTACCAACAGCTGCCCCTCCCAGCCTGTGACCCGCAGGAGCCCCAGGGGAATTGCTGCTCCAGGTGGGCATCCTGAGGGCATCACAGGACACCCTTAATGGCTCCTCTTCCTTCTTTGTGGTCAGGTTTCTGCAAGAGTCATTCATTCATTCACCCATCCATTCATGCTTGCATGCATGCATGCTGTGATTTATTTATTAAGCGCTTACTGTGTGTAGCCCATCTTTCCTGCCCTCCTGCAGCTTGGTACCCTTGGAGGTCCAAGCTGCTGGAGATTACAATGAGGGGGAGGGTGCCCAGCTGATGTTCTGAAAGAACCAGGGATCAGAAGAGGCTTCTGAAAGCCAAGTGGGATTCAAGGAAGGGGAAATGGGAGTGTGGCAGGGGGTGGTTAATGGGCATGGTTAGCAGAGGAGACAGAGCAGCTTGGGGAAGGCCTGTGTTGGGAAAACACAGCTAAAGATCTGTGCTGGGTGGGGAAGTAATAATAATGATACGTACAACTGTAGACATTGATTGAGATTCTGTCCCCACTTCCCATCTTTCTAAACACCATGCATTCATTATCTCAAACACCATGCATTCATTATCCCCGTGTGGATGCACCTAGAAGAACTTGTTTGCAGGGTTGGAGCATCTGGGCTTAAGTCCCAGCTTCACCCCCATTTGCTGTGTGAGCAGGGACAAGTTCCTGAGCCTTGCTGAGCCACAGTTCTCTCGTCTTTGAAAGTTGGCAATTCAATCACGTATCTATGTCAGTGTGGACTCAAGGGTATATTTTTTATACTTTGGGTGATAGTCTAAGTATACATTATTTGTTTGGTTGCTCAGATTGCCTCAGCTTTGGCCACTGAGAGCTTCCAGTTGGCTCCTGTGTTCCTTTGACATACTGCCATGGATTGTGTGTGTGTGTGTGTGTGTGTGTGTGTGTCTATGTGCATGTGTGCATGTGTGCGCACACACACACACATCTTCACTTTCTTGTGCTGGGTCATCCTCCAGGCTCATCTTACAGTCTCTGCCCCAGGCTTGGAATCAGCCATTTTTCTAAAGGTTCCTTTTGCTGGACAATGCTATTAGAAATCAAAATCTGGCTGGTGGTGGGCTCATTGTTATCGGGGTATTATTGCTTCTAGACAAATCTCCAGAGCAGAAAATTCAAAATAATTTACTTAGAGAATTTTTCTCAGGTAGCTCATTACTCCCCACCCCTTAGGATGGGCTACGCACAATGACTTCCTTCCAATTAGTCCAGTATGGAAAGAGGAAAGGCTGGGAGTAGATTTTCGTGACAAAACCTGACATGCACAATCTCAGCCACGTGGTCAAGACCAACATGTAATATTGGCGGCATATACCCTTGATAGATGTGTTGAGAATGGTGCTTTGCCTCCCCCCAAACCCATAACGCCAGTCTACTCATGAGAAGAACACCTTTGGGAGACACTCAACAAAATACCTGAATTGTACCCTCTCAAAGCTGTCAAGGTCATCAAAAACAAGCAAAGTCAGAGAAACTGCCACTGTCTAGAGAAGCCTAAGGAACAATGTGATGTGATATTCTGAATGGGAATCTGAAACAGAAAAAAAGGACAGTAGTTTAAAAAAATGGTGAAATCTAAATAAAGTAGGACCTTAGTTAATAGTAATTTATCAACATGATTTCATTATTTGTGATAAAAGTACCACAGTAACATAAGATGTCAATAATAGGGAGATTGGTTGTAGGTGTGTAGGCTCTCTACTCTTTTCACAGGTTTTTTCCTAAATCTAAAATTATTCTAAACTAAAACATTTATTGTAAAATGTAGGTAGGGGTTCCTGGGTGGCTCAATAAGTTGGACACCCAACTCTTAATTTCAGCTCAGGTCATGATCTCAGGGTCATGAGATTGAGCCCCGTGTCGGGCTCTGTGCTCAATGCAGAGTCTGTTTGAGATTCTCTCTCTCTGCTCCTCCGACCTCCACTCACTCTCTCTCTTTCTAAAATAAAATCTTTTTAGGGGCTCCTGGGTGGCTCAGTGGGTTAAGCCTCTGCTTTCGGCTTAGGTCATGATCTTGGGGTCCTGGGATCAAGTCCCACATCGGGCTCTCTTCTCGGTGGGGAGCCCGCTTCCCCCTCTCTCTCTGCCGGCCTCTCTGCCTACTTGTGATCTCTGTGTGTGTGTGTCAAATAAATAAATAAAAAATCTTTAAAAAATAAATAAAAATAAAATAAATTGTAGCTAATATTCTTATTACCAAATAAGGTTCTTGTGAAAAAGAAATCAGATATTATAAACTCAACACAGAGTAAGGTCCTCTATTTGTGTTGATTCTGTCATTTTTTTTAAAGATTTTATTTATTTATTTGAGAGAGAGAGATCACAAGTAGGCAGAGAGAGAGGAGGAAGTGGGCTCCCCACTGAGCAGAGAGCCCCATGTGGGGCTCGATCCCAGGACCCTGAGATCATGACCTGAGCTGAAGGCAGAGGCTTAACCCATTGAGCCACCCAGGAGCCCCTGATTCTGTCATTTTTAACACCCATTCCTCACTAATCCTGGACAAAGGGAGCAATGCCCTATGATGACCCTTTGAAAGAAGTGTTGTTGCAACCTCTTTAAGCAGTACAGTGTCCTTCTCTATGCAAACTCAGGGTTCATGTAGTTGAGTGTCAAAATATTTCAGTATGCACCTACTGTGTACCTAGCAGTTTGCTCTATTTCTCTGGGAGTCTCACATTCTGATTCTCAAATGTGGCTTGGAGGGGCAGAGCTACTGGGAGTCATGTTGTTCTGGTGGAACACAGTGACATGTGAGTATGTTTCCTTCTGACAAGTGATCTGGGACAAAGGTATTAGCAGAAGGTACAAGATGACCCCACAGCACAAGGTCTACCAGAAATAGTTGTGGAATTCAGACTGCCACTGCCTCCAACTAATCCCACTGATGCTTCTTGTTTGTTTGATTTTATCTTTGAGTTTTGGCTGTCAGGCACTAGAGGTTTAAGAAAAATGTGTGGGGGAAATTGTTTTTGAGTTGAAGAACAAAATCCATCCAGTAGCTTAATTTGTCATGCAAAATGAGGACTAAGCCACTCTTCTGCTTTTTCCTTAGTTTTGAGATCTGAAGTGCGGGGGCTGTATCTGATTTTTCCAGATCTTGCCAACAGACTTAATAAAAGTGGGCTAGGGTGCCTGGGTAGCTCAGTTGGTTAAGCGACTGCCTTTGGCTCAGGTCATGATCTGAGAGTCTCAGGATCGAGTACCGGGCTCCCAGCTCCATGGGCGTCTGCTTCTCCTTCTGATCTTCTCCTCTCTCATGCTCTCTCTCACTCTCAAATAAATAAATAAATAAAATCTTTAAAAAAATAAAAATAAAAATAAACGTGGGGTAAAGGAATGCCTTAATAAATGAGGCAATGACTTAATTTATTAGTCCAGCTTTTTGGACACCAGTGTGCTGCTGGAGTTTTAATTTAGAGCTTATTCTCTGGGGTAAATAGAGGGTCTTATAATCTTGTTGAAGAAGGGAAAAATATAGTAGTACAGGAGATAATAGTGGATAAGTGTGCAAGAGAGAACAGTGATATGCACTTGCCTCTGAACAGGTGTCAGGAATTGACTAGAGCGATAGGGCTGCTGGCTTGGGGTGCAGTGAGCTCGGGCTCAGAGTTCTCTGCACGTATGATGTGTGACATTGGTTTCTTACATTTGTACCTTCAATGTAATGCTTCTTTTTTTTTATACCTATAGTATCTTCCCCTGGATTAATTACTAGTCATCCTTTAAGACGGGCAGATCAGAAAGAAAAGGAAGGAAAACTTCCAAATTCTTTTTTATAAAGTAGTCATAACAATAATGCCAAAACATAATGAAGGCTGCACAGAAACAGAAAACTGTAGTCCAGTCCCACTTATGAATATCATGCAAATATCCTAAATAAAATATCAGCAGAGGTCAGCAGTACATTAAGAGATCCCATGCGGGTACACGTGCCCCTTCAGATCACTACGTTTGTATCTTTAGGGTAAATACCCAGTAGTGCAACGACATGGATGAAACTAGAGCGTATTATGCTTAGCTAAATAAGTCAACTGGAGAAAGATAACTATCACATGATCTCCCTGATATGAGGAAGTGGAGATGCAACGGGGGTGGGAGTTAAGGTGGTAGGAAAAGAAAAAATGAAACAAGATGGAATCGGGAGGGAGACAAACCAAAAGAGACTCTCAATGTCATAAAACAAACTGAGGGGGGTGGGGGGGGAGAGGGGTTGGGAGAGGGGGGTGGGATTACATTATATGTTTAAATAAAAAAGCTTAAATAAAAAAAAAAGAGATCCCATGATCAAGTGGAATTTGTTCTGGGATGTAACAATAGGAAATCAATAACAGTTTTCACTGTAGCAAATTTACATGAGGAGAATAGGCAGGAACAGGATCATTTTGATACATTTGGCAAAATTCAACATATATTTCTTGAAAATTTTCTTAGTAAAATTAAAATCGATGTATATTTTTACCTGATTAAAAAAAGACCCTTCTTAATTTAAAAGCTAGCATTATACCTACCAAGAAAACACTAGAACATTCAGAGTAATGAAGTGTGAAAGGCAAGAGCATCCACTGTTAATACTGTTATTTAATATTGTGTTAGAAATACTAGCCAATGTGATTCTATAAGAGAAAGGAATTAAAAGTATGAAAATTAGAAAAAAGAAGATGAAATTACTGCTATTTTTCAGATAATATGATTTGTTCCTAAAAACATGAAAGAATCAAGATAAATATACTATGAAGAGATTCAGTAAGGTGGGAGGCCAAAATTAATACACAGAAATCAATATGGAAATTATAATGAGACCACAAACCTATGTACCATAGTAACAAAAAATGACAAAATACCTAAAGATAAACTTAACAAGAAATGTGTAAGAGTTACATGAAAAGAACTTTAAACTACTCCAAAGGTCGTTAACAACAGCCCTAAATAAACGGGAGAGTTTGGCATGCTTTTGAAATAAAAAGCCTTTTCATAAAGATGTCAGTTCTGCCTAGGTGCAGCTATACAGTTAACTTAATATAAATATGCCTATATTTATTTAACTAGACAAATGTATTCATACATCAAATGTTTATTTTGTTCTAGATTCTGTTTAAAGTCCTTACTAGAATTTATTTATTTAATAACAAACCATGAGGCATACAACATTATTATTATCATGTCTGTTTCACAGCTGAGAAAATTGTGTTACATTGAGGTTACATAACTTGCTCAACATCACAGTTGGCTACAAAATGGCAGAGCCAGACTAAAAACCCAGGGAGTTCACCCCTGGCTCTCCTACACTTCACCCATGGTGCCACACTGTGAAATAACAGGAAACAGATACTGTGATAAAACATGCATGACCACCCAACTCATTGCCTTTTCTTAATGGGTAAAATAAAGGGGGAAATGCCTGGCAGATTATTGTAAGGATTAACTGATTTTACACATGTGATGCTTCTGCTCTAGTGGCCAGTATAGAGTAGCTGCACAATAAATGTTAGTCCTTTCGACTTAGAAGAGAGTTCAGCAGAAAACAGGCTTTAGCATGTATTCATTAATGTATTTATTACAGTCTTTATGCTTGGATCTGATATAAAAAAGAACAAATATTGAATGAGTGGAGAAAAAACAAATAATAACAACTTAAACATGAAACAGAATCAGTAGCAAGACTGATAGAGTAGCCTTCATCTCCTTCTCATTAATATTCTGTCACCATATTTATATGGACATTGTCATTGTGTTGATATTCTTTATTACCAGCTAAATGTGGAGAACAGGAGATAACTATTTCCTAGCTATGTTATTTTGACCAAGTTAAACTACAAACCTTCGTTTTTTGGTATAGTGAGGCAAAAAAAAAAAAAAAATAGTACATACTCTGTGGTTGAATAATCTCTACCAAAAAGTGCATAGGCAATTTATCAGTGTTCACTATTATATGATTACTATTATTTAGAGTAGTTGTGTAATAGTATCACTATGAGCTCATGCTGGCCTTGACATGCTATTCATCCATCTGTCTGTCTGTCCGTCCATCCATCCATCCATCCACTTATTGAACTCACTTGTTAAATATGTATTAAGTACCAAACGTGTACCAGTCCTATGCAAGCTTCCTGTACACAGTGGCTGTATCTTCCATTCTGAAATTTGCAGTCAAGAGCAGTGACACTCCTCCAACCGGCGCTCTCACTACTTTGCTTCCTGAGCCCTCCCAGGATAATCAACAAAGTGAGTTTCCTCAATGATAGAGAAGTGTTTCATGATGAAAAGGCACATTTAATGGGGAAGCCTTAGAGAATCCACTGTAGCTAATAATGTGAAATCATCAACCCAGAACTATCTGCTATAGGTGTGTTGCCAACACTTATATATACCTGTATGGGGGTGTTTTTTTTTCCTTTTCCTCCTACAGCAATTTCCTCCTTAAATGTTTTCAAATTGCATCTCCTCCAGTATTGCCTCGCACAATGTTAACCACATCCTATGTCTAATCTGTATTCTACCTGCCCTGAAATGTTTTAATTCAATTTTTGCATTATGTCCGATATGATGAATTAGAGCCAGAGAATCATTGACTAAGTGTCAGGAAAGATGGATTGAGGAGTTGAAACTAATGGCATTTGGGGACAATATTTTTCCGCAAATATCGGAGTCACAAATGAAGAAGTGAATTATGTTACAGCCAAGAGCAGTGCGCAACCTTCAATGATACATGTGGACTTTTTACAAAAGAGAGTGAGTTGCGTCTGAGTTTAGATTCTTTGAGAGACTCCAGTTTTAAATGTAAAGTCAGCTAGGGATAAGGAGTGAAACCACCCGTCCCTGGCACTCGGCAAGTACAGAGGGTGGAAGGAAGAAAGGAACACTGTTCAGAAGAAGCGGGAGCCAGGAGGACGTGGAGGTTAAAATGGGTCGGACATGGAACTTGGTTTGGAAAGAACATAGTGAAAGAAGTAAGTTCTCTGCAGCCATCTGCTCAGGGTGCTGCTGTTGGCCCCGGGCTAAGTTTCCAGGCTAAAAGAAGCCATCCAGGGTAGATGGCAGGGGAGTTGCCACCATTGGAAGGTCACCCTGGGTCAATACCTTTGAGACGTGGATTTTTAGGAACACATCGATTAACCTTCCTGACACGTTGCATTACAAATGCTCTTGGGTCTTCTACATATGAATGTATATTTGTATCAGAACCATATCCTACACACACACACACACACACACACACACACACACACACACTATGGCCTGGTAACATTTTCTGGAGTATGCTCCAAAGGACATCAGTCAGTCAATCAAATCTTTCAGTTTTTCTTTGCTTCCGTGTTCGTCATATAATTCAAAATCCCACTCATTTAATTTACATAAGCCAGAAGTGTTTTACAATGCTACTAAGTCATATTTGCTGACATCGTTTTGTTCGTGTAATTTTAATCACTGCATAATATTCCTCTTTCCTGGATTTAGGTTAAGGGGCTTACTATTTTCCACTATTACCTTTTTATAAAAAAGACTCAAGGACTTCCCTGGGCCTATTTCTCTGGCTTAGTTTTAGAAATGCCATCAGTTATGGAAATAAAGGTCCAAGAGCAAAATAATTTGGGAGATGCTTATCCAACAAGTGGAAAGTCATACTACACATTAACTTATTAAAGGCTCTGAGAAATCCAGCAACTTCTAACCTTTCCCAAAGTTGTTTGCCACATGGCATCCTTTTGTGTTTGAGTGTTTTACCTATGAACATCCTTCAGAATTAATGTTTCACTTAGTACTCCTGAAGAGATTTGAATCAACACATCTTGTTAACTCTCCTGCTGGTAGCCGGGTTTTGCTGAATGAAGGGCTTGCTTCTGAATCTGGTTTCTGACCCCTGCTCTGCTCTTGCCTGACTTACTCATAGTCGTCACTGACAGTCTATTAGATGACAAGCATTCTTCTGCAATGTTACCTTCACTTGTGTGTTCATGGCTTCCCCTTCACCGTTCAAATCCTTGCCTGATGGCATTCCCTGCCTCTTACCTTCTCTCACTCTTGCCTCTGAAACCCAGACCGACTCTCTGCCCCCCAATCATGTTTACACAGTCCTCATTACGAGTCTCATTAACACGGTGAGAAACCCTTGCCTCCTCTTGTCATTTCCCAGCTCATTATATCTGCCCTCCCGCCAGCTGTGACTCTGCACACCACACACCCTTCAAGCCAGCTTGCCTTTGCACTTGGCTTGTGTCGTCTTGGTCACACTCTCCCCTCTTTGCCTGACTAATCCTGCAGCCCCTTCTTGTGTTCTCATGTGTCCTACTTCCAGGCATCTGGGGACCTCCGTGACTGTGCTGTCCAGCAGAGCCTTTGAGACTTGCTCTGAAGTGAGTGTGGTCCATGCCTGGGGGAGCATTTAGCTCCCTGTGTCATCTTCTCCTTTGTTTGTTTCCCCGTGCTGATCACTGACCGAGACTTCTCAAGGGCATGGCTTTGGCTGATTCCTTTCTTTTTCCACAGGCGCTGATGGCTGCGCAGTAGATGTTTGCAAATGACTGGGCAAAGTGGAATTTTGACAGGGCCCTAAAGCGTGGTTTGAATTTGGATAAGTGGAGGATTAAAGGGTTTCTACAGGTACAAATGCGGCATTCTTAGAAAATGAACTGAGCCTGTGTTCGGAACCTTCCAGTAGACCTCATCTAAGATGTAGGAAGATTTTGTTGTATGGCTTGAGGGTACATTTTGAGGGGTTTTTAAATTATATTTATTTTTCTAGTATGAAATTAGTAGAGATTTCTTCTGAAATATTGGAAAATACATAATTGAAAAAAGATTGTTAAAGAAAAATTGCCCATCAACATGGAAGAGAAAAGACTAACACTTTTTAGAAGTTTTCTCCCAGTTTTTCTTCATTCAAGTTTTCATCATAGAATTCAAAATCCTACTCATTTCATTTAGGTAAAACAGAACTGTTTTACAATGTTATTACTTCATATTTGCTGACATCATTTTCGTTTGGGTAATTTTAATTGTTGCATAATATTCCTCTCCCTGGATTTAATTTAAGGAGCTTACTATTTTCCTATTTTCCACTATTAATGTTGTTATAAATGAGACTCCAACACTTCCTGGGCCTATATATCTGGCTGGGTTTTAGACACAAAATTGGGCAGTTTGCAAGTCTAAATAGATCTTGCCTGAATTAATTCACAAAATATAATTACCAAAGTACTCTGAGAATTCTGTTTTACTATCTACTTGACTTTTCTCATTGTATGGGTAGAAAAGGAAGTTTACTTTATTTTCATTTCTCTGATCACTGTTAACGTTCACTACTTTGGATATTTTGTCATCTCTTTAGGTCTCTTTACTTATTTATGTATCAGAGAGATGCCCCACAAATAGAAATTTCACAGGGTGATAAACAGAGTTGCTATTATAAACAACTAAAAAAACCATGATCAGGGTGTCAGGATCCTGAGGAACTCAGAGGATAAAAAATGCTGATATTTTTTAAAAGATCAATACTAAAAACCATGTGGAAATAAAGGACCTTTGCCTGGGTGCTACCAGGCATGGGCATGGGTGGGGAGTGTTGCTAAAGGAGTCTGGGAGTGAGGGGCTGGGG
The DNA here is from genome assembly GCA_003697995.1 of Taxidea taxus jeffersonii. Taxonomy (NCBI): domain Eukaryota; kingdom Metazoa; phylum Chordata; class Mammalia; order Carnivora; family Mustelidae; genus Taxidea; species Taxidea taxus. The sequence continues at coordinate 55,496 of ML100117.1, forward strand.
GTGGGGGTTAGTCCAACACAAATATGAAGTGAAGCCAGGCATTCTGCTTTGAGGGAGGAGTTTCTGGTGTGATTCCATTATATGACCAAAGTGCTTGTCTTCAGAGCGGCCACTAGAGAGGGGTCAGGTCCTAGGCTTTAGAGTCCAACATCCCAGCTTCCTAGCTCGTGTCAGAGAGCAGTAAGATCATTGCTCTGTGCCTCAGCTTCTTCATCTGTAAAATGAGTTAATTGACTGGTGGTAAGGATTAAAGAATAAAGCTCCCAGAACATGGTAGGCAACCTCTAACCATGAACCTCACAGAAGTTCTTTCCTGACTTGGTTTCAGAACAGACTGGCTCCTCCTTCTTGAGCAATCTGTTGGTTCAGAGCCCCCCACGAGTGACCCACAGTTCCTCTGATAGTCCTGGCATAATAGTAATGCTTGGCTTTTTTAGAGGGCTTGATGGGTTTCAAAACATGTTCATATCTGTGGTTTTCCTCGGTCTCCACACTAACTTGTGAGCAAGGTGCCATCATCATCTCCTTCAGTTTTTATTCTTGCATTTTCTAGTCAGGTGTCCCTGGAAAGGGCACCATTGGTCTGAGTCAACTCCTTCACAGCCTGGCTGAGCCCCTCAGCACCCAGATTCAACACCACTCTTCTGTGGCACCTTCTCTAAACCCCCGAATGCACCAGGTCCCTACATGGTCTTTTTATCCTTTTGACACCAATATCACGAGTTTTTTTTTTCTATCTTTTTCTGAGCACAGTGGTCCATGTGCACTTATTGAAAGAATTTATACAAAGCAAAAGTACCCAACTGAAGGTTGAATGGGTTGGCAAGTGTGAAAGGGCATTGGAGGTGTTCAGTAATTGTTGGTTGATGGAATGCATGTGAATGCCTTTCCTCTGCCCTTGGGATTACAGGATTGGATAAAACTTTACCATGCTATCCTCAGAGTTGGCATCTAGCTGGTTAATCAGTAGACCTGCTCCTCCCATGGAGGATGCTTTTGTGAGAGAGGTCTTGAGATAGGGAATGTGGAGTCCTTCTCCCTGGAGAGCAGGGACGGCCATGAAGGAGGATCTAACACAACTTCTGTCTTTTTCCAATTTTCCTGATGATAGCTCCTGGCCATAGACCATAAATACATCAAAGATAGTCAACACATAAGTGAGAAAACATGAAGGCAAGCCCTTGGGCTCTAGCATCAGAGGGTCTGGACATAGCTCTCATAGATCGTCACATAGTAGGTGGGGTGATATGAATGCCCATTGTCCATACTGCTTTTGGTTAAGTCAGGCCTGGGAAGCCAACTATTGGCTGCAATTTGGGGAACTTGAATGGAGTGCTAAGTGAGGGGGGTAGAATGAAAACCAAAGAGGTAAAAGGGAAATCAGAAAAGTACACTCTGGACTTAAGCCAATAACAAGAGCCAAGCAAAATCCCGATAGAAACATCACCCTGAAGGCTCTGAGCGACCAAGCTGAAGCCAAACTTCCTTCCTTCCCTCCCTTCTTTTCTGGCACAATCCTGTTTACAAATGAATCACTGTGCACCAGCACTGGGCTGGACCCCAGGGGTACCAAACAAGGTCCCACCTTCATGACATTCACCATCTAAAGAGTGAGACACAGAGTAAAGGGGGAAAGAAAAGCATAAGCCAGGGAAGAAGAAAGGGTGGAAACTACAGAGAAGGAAATGAACTGAGGTGATGTCCCGGGGAGGCAGGAGCAGAGACTGCAGGAGATGGAAGTGTTGGGAGAGCCTGGTTTGCAGGGCAGAGGGAGCAGAGCCTGGGAACAGCCCATAGCTCTCCTGAGTGGAGGGACCCATCCGGGAGTAGGGAGGGATGCGATTGGGGCTGACACCTCTTTCAAAGGTGATTTTTTCTATAAGGTTTAAAGTGTGATCCTTCACTCATTCTGCTAGTGGTTCTTGAGCACCTACTATGTGCCAAGTACTGTTTCTGGGCAGGGCCACAGCAATGAACCAAACAAGGTCTCAGCCCTCACAGAGCTTACATTCTGGTTGGAGGAGACGCAACATCTACAGGGAGACCCAGGTCCTAGGTCAGGCGGGCATAATGACCATGAAGCAAAAGAAAGTGGGATGAGGGACAGAATAAAGGGGTTGGGGCACAAGGGAGGGAGCTACAGAGAAATCTAGGCTGAGGGGTTGCTTGGCTAAGTCTAGGAACAGCGTGGAAGCCAGCCTGGCTGGAACAACATATGCTGGAGTGGGGTGGGGACAGGAGGTGACATCACAAGCTCAGAGAGAGAGCAGAACGACACTGGCCATAGCAAAGCGTTCTTTATGTGGCTGGTATTCCAATCAGGGCCCTAGAATCCTACAAACTGAGGCCGTGTTTGGCAATAACGACTGGAAGAAGCTAGAACAGAAGTCAAGGGTAGGTGTTGTCAGAAAGGTAGGGGTGCCCACATTAAGGCCTGAGAAACTAAATTAGTGTCAGGTGCAAAGGGCCAGTGTAGGCCCAGAAGTATAGGTGGGATCAGAAGTTGGGTAAACATAGGCAGGGAGCAGGAGAGAAGCAGGAGAAAATTCCGTGTGTGTTAGCAGAGACTGGCCCCAGGGTTCCTGTGAGCATGGTCTTGTTCACCTGCCAGGTGGGTGTCTTGACCTCGGCTTGCCGAAGGAGGGACCTTGAAATGACCATGAAGGTGCTTTGTGAACTCCCATTAAATTATTTGTTAGGTCAGGGGCATCATCATTAGTTTCTCTAATGACCACTAATGTGATTAGGACGTGCTAATGAACTCACTCACCTTGTCACACTGGGGGTGGGGGGACTGGTTTGTCTCAAGGTCTCTCCAGAGTGTGTGATTGGATTCAGGGGGTAGCTGTCTTCCTGATGAAGAAATCCAGCACTCCACTGCCCCCAGACTTTAACCCGCCAACTGGTCCAAAGACCCTGGGGTGCAAGGGGCACGGTGAAGCTATGTAGAGAGGGTGTCGCCATTGTCTTGACCCAAGCAGAGGAGGCCAAGGGAACAGCAGACCACCTCCCCAGATCTCCCAGCAGGACAGAGCTGGGAAGAGCTCCAAGAATAGGAGCCCATCCAAGACACAGGGCAATGAGCAATGCGCCAAGCTGGAAGCAGTTCCCAACAATCAGAAGGTGTTTGGCTTTAAAATATAAGGTGCAGGTTGCCTAGCAGAATATACTTGATCTGAATCACAGATGAGACATTTCTCCCTTTCAGATTTAAGCCCAGGGGCAAGAATTTGCCTGGTTCTTTAAATGGTGTGTAATGGGGTTGAGGGCTCCCTACTATCAAACCGGCACATTATGTGATGCTTGTTGTCCGACTTGACACTCACAATTATACTGTGCTGTTCCCAACTGACAAATGAGGAAATGAGCACGTGGAAAGGCCAAGTTCAGGACCAAGGTAAAAAAAAATGGCAAACATGAGGGGAGTTAGTGCAGGGAATACATTAGTGAGCACATGGAAGGCAGCATTCCAGCAATAAATGGGGATGGCTCTGACCGGTTGTGCTCCCTTCTCTGTGTGAGCTAATGGTGTCTATGTGTTTTCTACAGAAACATGAACTACCAGACTGGCTTCATCTTTGGAAGCTCGCAGACCCCCTTTAGAATATATTGAAAGCACTGAGTCCTTATCCAGGAAAATGTGCATTCACATACATTAGGATTTATCTCAAGGGTTCATTCCCACCCCACAACACATCTCTGGACATGAAAGCTCCTTAAATCTTGTTCAAGAGTTTTTGAGAGATCTCCATCCATAGCCCATCCTCTCTCCCCTTTCCAGAGATCAGGAGGATGGCTGAAAATTCCAACCCTCCGACCACTTGATCCTTCTGGTGACCCCCCATGTGGAAGTTGTCTAGGGGCCCCACCCTCAGAGGCCTCATTGGCCTAAACTCAAAATGAATGACCAAAGACATCCCTGTCAGTTAAGAGATTGCAAGAGTTTGAGGAGCTCTGTGCCCAAACTGGAATGAAGACATAATATATTAATAATTATACCACCGTCCGGAAGGGTAGGTGACTCATGGGATGCAAGAGAAGATTCTAGTTGGAGAAGGAATAGCTGAAGATTGAGATGAATTGATGGAGCGGGGGTCCCATCAGGAAGGGCTTTGAATGCAGCCGTCATGGTTTCCGGCTTGCCTCGTAGCCATGAGGGTGTGGCACAGGGCAGATGGTCCTACTGAGATGCTAGACAGAATGGCTCTGAGACCAGCATGTGGGGCCTTGAGTTTGGAGCACTATAGATGTGACATAGGGCAGTGACATCAGGTTAGAGGTTTGACATGGGGCAGTGAGTTGGGGCTGCAGCTGCCTGTGGTGCTCCCCATCCCTTCCCATCACCCTCATCTCATTTCAGCAGGGGCCACCGCAGGGGAACTCATGCCAGCAGACTGACCTCGCATGGCCCATGTGCATGCAAGTTCAGTCCACAGTGCAGGACAGTGGATGGGGAGAGGAGACATGCATGATCCTCCAGCCCCCATCCTTCATGCATATAATTCTGGGAGATTCTGGGAGCATCTCAGGCAGTCCTGCAAGAATGGAGCCCCTTGTCCCCACAACACACATCCACACTGGCTTTTCTCGCTGCTTCCCTAGCCCTACTTGTTCCCTCACTTTGGCTTCCTGATGTTACCTCCCCAGTGAGCCACCCACCCCAGGCCCTTTTCTCAGGCTCTCCTTTTGGGGAAACCCAAACTGAGACAGGGACATAAGAGAAAGTGGGTGTTGTTTTTGTTTTAAGTCAAGTAAATCTCCTGCCAGATGGCCTGACTGGGTGAGTAACACAGTATTCTTTGGCTCATTTAAAAAAGGATGATTTTCAAGATGTTCTTAGTGCTCCCTGAGTGACTCAACTTCCAGATTCCCAGGGTCTTTTATTACTATTATTATAAAAAATTGTTTTAGATTTACTTCATTTTCTCCAAAGCTACAGGATGGCAAAACCTCCAGTTTGACACAAATTTAAAAGTGATCTAATCTGATCCTAAACTCATACTTAAATTTTCTCTATATAATTTCTGTTATGTGGCCATTTCTCCCTGTGATGGAGAACTCATTACCTTGCAGACAGACCATTCCATTCCTGGGCAATCACTCAATGAATCAACCTCAACAAATATCTAGTTAGCATCTGCTAAGAGTTAGGTGTGGGGGGTTTTGAAGGGAGTGTTCATCACAGTCCCCTTTCCTCCCAGTTTTAAAGCATTTGGTAAATAGCACAGAAGTCAGATGGGGCCATGTCTCAGCTTTGTTGCTGATAACAATTCATTAGGAAATGGGGCTCTGTGAGTGTCAGCACACTCAGCAGTAGATGGGAAGTGTGTGTGTGTACGTGTGTGCACTTGTACACATGAGTGTGCATGTGTATGTACACATGTGAGCATGTGTCTGGGCGTGCCCCTGTGTGTGCATGCACGGTGTGTGTGTGTGCACATTACCATGGCGGTGGTTAAGATGGAGGTTCAAGAGTCAGACTGGGAATAAATTCTGGTTCCCCCAATTTTGTTCTACTCAAATGGAAGGTGAACCACTTAGCCTCACTTTGCCTCAGTTTACCTGCCTATAAAATGAGGAGGAAAAGTCCCTTTGTATGGCCATTGACTCATTGGCTTAGATGATTCAATGGGCACAAAGTGCTTAAGTACATACAGACTCTCAGTAACCAGTAGCACGTATTTCATCCCTTGTTCTGGAAATTATAGCATTTGGGATGGAAGAGGTTTCAGGACACCCCAGCTCTATCAGTTTACAAGGGCTGAGGCTGTGCTTCGGAGCACAGGGCTCATGGTCTCACAACAGCCCAGGATAAGACCTCCATCCCTACCCCAACAGTCTTACCAGAATATTCATCTTAAAGAAACTTGGCTTTGAGTGGACACTTACATATTTTTTTCTGTGGTGCCAATCTGGTAGCTAAGGGAGAGCAGCCTGAGGACAGAAGATGTGTCTTCTGCTGCTTTTGGAATAGCAAGGAACAAACATTTATGGAGCTTCCCTCCACTCAGTGTCTGGTGCTGTGCAAAGAGTCCCCTAAAAGCCCCCTCAGTAGCCCTGGGATTGTCTCCCTTTTACAGATGAGGAAACTGAGCCCCAGTGAGGAAGTGAGGTTGCCTGAGGTATCACTTTTTAAGGGCACACACTGACATTTGAAGTTGGCATGCCCTCACAGCCTTACCTGACTTCCTGAGCCGAGGGGATGTTTGTCTTTTGCTGGTCCACTTTCCTTGAGCTAAGAGACTTTCTAAGAATATGGGGTGTCTTTGGTTTAGGAAGGCAAATTGAGAACCAGGATAGTTAAGTGACTTTAGCTCAAACATTTGTGGGGGTGAATGTGCCTCAGGAGTCCAATGAGTATAGACTCCTTGGTTGTAAGTGGCAGAATCCTCACTTGCACCAGCTTCTGAACAAAGGGGAACATGTCAGCTGTCAGCTCATGTTAACACACCACGTGGTGGGCAGGATCTGCTAAAACCAGACATGCTCCAAACCAGCTGGTGTTCTCTCCCACCCCACTTCTCTCTGGGGTGGGGTGGTCAGCTTCCTTCTTTCAGACCTGCTTTCCCAGAAGTGTGAAATTATTATTGCTGCCAGTTCAAAGCTCACCTTTTAGTTGCTCTGAGATCTTCGTCTTCAATTTTTGTTTGAAAATTCCCAGGGAAGCATTCTGATTGGCAGGCTGTGGTCATATGCCTATCCTTGAACCAATCACTGCAGTAGAGAGGCGGGACACTGTGGTTGGCCTCCCTCTGTGGGTCTGGACCTCTCCCTGGACAGGTGAGGGTGGAGGAGTGTGGCCATTATTTTCAGGGAGGCAGGGAGCTAGTAGACACAAGAGAGCCTGTGATGGTGCAGGGTGGTGTGGAACCACAGAGGGTCTGGCCAGTGCCTCGGTCCCTACTAGAAACAGAAGAGCACTCTTCCTGGATGTGTGATTGTTGCTCACCACAGATAACAAATAGCCTTGAGGTCTTTTTATAGCAGTAATTTATGCTCACCAAACCCACAGCTCTGCAGTAAGGTAAAGGGAAGCATTCTACATCCTGACCTCAATCCTGTTTCTAGAGGTGCTTTGTGACATTTCCACAAATAGATCAGCTCTTAATTAAATAGCATGAAGAACAGGCACATTGTATCTTCACCTCAAGCTTGTTGCTGCCTGAGGACTGAGGATCGACACCATTGTTGCCTGTTCTCTGGGGGTTGTGCCTTGGGGACAGTGGCAGAGAAAATGCCAGCGTGATACTCCCAGCCAGCCATGGGGATGTGGAAACCCTGCATCCAGCCCTCCCCATGTCAGAAAGCTCTTGCTGGGAAACTTGGAGAGCAGTGGCTACCAAGGAGTGCTGTGGGCCCTCGCCCACACTGCAAGCCCAGCAGTAAAGGAAAAGAGAAGAGTTTAGACAGAGGGGGTGAGCTGGGGTCTACAAGGCAGGATGGCTCTGTGCCCAGACCAGATGAGCCTGGCTTCTCACAGAAAGTAGGAAAATCTCTAAAGAAAGAATTTGCCTACCAGAAGTGGGGTTGGCCCACCATGAAGCCTGGATATGGAGAGTCTGAGGAGCAGAGAGGGAAGTACCCCCTAAGTATTAGCTAAGAGAGAGACTACACTGACCTAAGAACATGACCTGTCTGGTTTTAGTGGCTGAATATCCTTGTGGTAGAAATGGAAGTGGTCTGCTGGCTAGAAGCTTAGTGCCAAGAAATACTCAAATATGCCCTAATGCCTCCTGTTTTGATTCCTGTCTCACCAGGACAACTGGTTTACAAGGATAGACGGTCCTAACCCATGGAACTGTTGTCTAGTATCCTTGGCAATTGTTCTTGCTGTACAGTAATTATCTGGCATGCTCATTTATACATCAGTCCCTTGGAATTTGGTTAATATGAGTCTACCTATGAGAGGGGAGATCCTGAAAATGACAGATACACTAATGTTGAATTCCACTCTGTGAGGGTATAGGGCAGTCAGCTGCCTCTCCTATAGATATCATTCTTAGCTTTTCTTCAAACTTACACAGTAGGGGTTCTTTGAGTGCTCTGCAAAAGTTAGACACCAGGAGAAAAACCAAACAAGCCCCTATGTCTCCACATAACTTCCACAGTTTGAGCCCTCTCTCGTTCAAAGCCCTGAGCTGAGTGCTGCAGGGTATGCAAAGACAAGAACACGGTCCCAGTCCCCAGAGTGCTAGTACACAGATAAGGAACACACAGTCATAACCACAAGTCAGGGATAACCTCCACCTATAGATATTTTAGAGCTTATGGTGTCCTCCCTTGCATATGCTCTCACCTTGTTGCTGTAAAAATCTGAAATTTGTCAAGGCAGATGTTGCTCACTCAGATTACAGATGAGGGGATGAGACAGAAATGTTTGACCAGGTCTGCCAAAAAAGAGCCAAGATTTGGACACATGTTTGTGCCACTCTCTGGTTCTGACCCTTTCCATGTGCCAATAGCTGCCCCAAGTTGTCTATCAACTTTCTTTCTTTGGTAGTCTGCCTGAAAGTCCTGTCCCTCCTTCTCCGGCCCCTCCCCCTCCTTCTGGTCTTCTTGCCCCTTGCCTCCTTCCAGGCCTGGCAGTCAGAATCTTACTGCCAGCTCTTTTGTAAACCCAGTTTCTCTAGGCATTTATCAGACGTCATGCTAAATGTGTGGAATTGGGGTCAGAGCGGTGAGGAGAAGCTCAAATCCCCAAACTCCCAAATGACCCTTAACTATAGGAACCACCATGGAGCTGTGGCAAAGTCATGAAATCAGCTATGAAGTCCTGACACAGGAGTAACTGAGTATTCTTGCCCTAAGGGGTTAAAATAGCATAATCTCCATCAAAATGAAAAATAAAATCAAAGAAAAAAACAGAAGAGCAGGTTAACCAAATGAACTGTTGTTGTCACTGATTAGCGCCATCTTGTGGTCAGAGCTGTCGTTCCCAGAGCTAAGGAACACCCCCACCCAAGGGCCGCCCAGAAACATTAAGGCGCCCACATGCCCAGGAGCAGCAACTGCACAGTGGCCCTGGACAGTGGCTTCCCTCTGTCAGTCTTGCTGTATCTCTCTGAAGTCGCCATGGCTTTTCAGCCTTATCACTGTTGATCTTTCCAGACTGATCATTCTGTTATGGGGGCAGTCCTCTGAATTGTAGGATGTTTAGCAGCACCCCTGGCCTCTACCACATGGTAGCCGCACCTCCACCCACTTGTGCCAACCAGAGATATTTCCACACCTTGCCAAATGGCCCCTGGGAGGGCAAAAATCCTCCTTTCACCCCTCAGCTCACAAGTCACCCCCACCCTGGTGAGAACCAGCGTCTCCAGAGCACTGCTTGGGAGTGAGCCCCAGCTCAGTTGCTTCTTTGCTCTTTAACCTTGGACAAGTAACATAGTATCTCTGAGCCTCCTCATCTAAAACTGTGTTAAGAGCTGTGTTGGCTTCACAGTGCTCGGAAGTTTCGTTTGGGTTAAATGACTTAATTCCTAAAATGAACCCAAACCACTGGTTTGGCCAATGGTATGTTTTGAATAGATATTGGCTATTATGATGACTCTCAAACTACGACCTCCCTCTTCTGTTGAGAGGGTCTTTTGGAGCCTTCTCAAGATAGCAATGAAACTGTTGGGCCTCAGTGTCCTCATCATGGACAAAGTAGACTTTCCTGTCCCTTCTGTCTGGGCTTGCCCCTATGACTTGCTTCTGAGCAATAGATGTTATGAGATGTCTGCAGATGTGATGTGATGAGCAAGTGGGGGCTTGGAGCATGCACACATGTGTGAGTATGATTGCCTTCTTAAGCTTTTGCCAAACCCTGGAAAAAATATGTCCTGGCAAGTCCATTGGTCAGAAGAGGATGTGAGAGCTGGGGCAGATGTTCCTGAGTCACTAACCTGCTGAACCTGGTTGGCCACCTCACCTCTTTGAAATAGGACTTGCCAGCCTAGTGGTCCCAGCAGATGGGGAAGGCTTCCATGAAGGGGAGGAAAGATGGATTAACCAGGTTCTGGACCTGCACCATCCCATAGGGTAGCCATTAGCCACATCTGACTATTTATTTAAATTAATTACAATTGGATATGATTAAAAACTTAATTTCTCCATCACCCTCACTCCACCCCAAGTGCTCAACAGTCTTGTGTAGCCACTGTCACCATATTGACAGCACAGATCTAGAACATTTCCTTCATTACAAAAAGTTCTCTTGAATGGTATAGCCCTGAATTTCCCATGCAGCACGGAGACCCTGAATTGTAGAGTTTGCCAGGTTCTAATGTAAATACCACCCATGAAAACTTACTTCTAACAGCCATTACACAAACCAGCCAATCCTGTGGTACAAATTTATACAGAGATATTTTCAGTGTTAAGTAACCACCTCTGAATGTGTTGATTCCAAATTAGGGCAGTTCATGCCCTGGTATATCATCCCTGAAGCTCTGGTTCCTGATTAGAAGCTGCAAATAGTAATTCACTTCCCCTAGGGTATGAATTAGAGTTAACTTGTAGGAACAGATCACAGTCTTCATAATGCAGTATTTTAATGTGAATTATACTGCAGGAAATGGCAGCAGAGCCTCCAAGAAGTGTCAAGTCTTCCCTGCCTCTGAGCGTCCTCATGTGCTTTTCCTCTTATCTGGATAACTCTCTTTTTACCTGGATAACACTTACCTCATCCTTACTGTCTCAATTTAAATACTATTTCTTAAAAAAAAAAAAGCCTTCTTTGACATGGCCATCTAGATTCGTTCACTTGCTGCTTGTGGTCCTTCACTGAAAGGATCCTGTCCTTTTACCTCATGGCACTTCTTAACGTGTACCAGCTTGGGTATTAGTTCACCTTTCTCTGCACTCCTTCCCTCACTAGCAGATAATTCTACAAGGTAAGAGAACACAACCATGCTGTTTGCTGCTGTATTTTCAGCATAAGGACATTAACTAGCATACAAGCAAAAAGCAAAAGAAGCACATCAGTTATTGCAGTATTGCTACACTAAAAATAGTCTGGGAAGTCATCAAAGGGTTCTTACTAGGCTCTGGAAATATTGGATGGATGAAGGAAGGGCCAGGTACCAGTGGGGGATCCCACTGCTTCTTAGTGGCCAAGTCAAGATTGGAATCCATTCCTGGTGATTTGTAGGTGCTTATTTCTGAGAACTATAGACTAGGGGCAGAAGAGACCCTTAAAATCAGCCAGCCCCGGGACTAAGAACTCAGAGTCTACCGGAGCCAGGTTGATATAATACATGTGTGAGTCAGCCCACACAGGACAAGAGAGGATGACGGTAAGACTCCCAGCATCATCAGTTAGGAAGGGTTCAATTCAACTTTGTAAAAACAAGACCAGTCAACTCAGCTGAAGTGGACTGCCAACCAGATCGTTCTGCACTAGATTCCTCCTCCCCGGCACCTCCGTAAGTTGCCAACTTCCATTCCTCAGAAAACAGCTGCTCTGTATTTGAGTCCATCTTCCTAGAGAGCACTGCGCTGGGGGGAGCAGCTTCCTATTCTCCTCCCCCAGACTCTGACCTGTGGGTTGGGGGAGCCCAGCCAGGGGGATACCCTGCTGCTTCTTGGGCACCTGTTTGCTTTCTAGCCTTTGTCCCCAGGGCGATTTTTGTAGGCAAAAATCAAGGAACTTGCTCCATCATTTCGGAGGCAAACCGTCAGCTGCCGCTCAACAATATAAATCATCCTCATTCCCTCATTAGACTTGCCGAAGAAGGGGAGGATATGGTGAGTCAAGCTTCTGAGCCGGGATGGAGAATGGTGTAGAGAGCTCTAGTCTTCCCTTGTGCCGACAGCATCACCCTCCTAGATCACCCGCGGCTTCTCAGAATGGCTGAGTCACCCTGACCTTTAGAGATGCTCCCACCCCCGCCTCCCTAGGCTCTGCTCACCTCAAAGAGGCTGGCATTTTCTCAGGGTGAGGTGACACTTGCATGAGTAGAGTCCCGAAGAAGAAATGTAGCTGGAGAAAAGCAGTGTGGAAATGCCAGTCTGCTCCTTCTGGAACGTGACGGTGAGAGCAGGGTGTCCTTGTGGTTTCCAATTCCAGACTCACGTATAGAGTAACCAAGCCCTTTGTGTCCTCTGTGGTGGGAGGAGTGGGGCCAGTTATGGTAGCATCTGACGAGCATCACTACCACCGCCCCATCCTCACCACTACCATCATGGCCACTGTCACTGTCAATATTATCACCATCACCATCGTCAACTTAATCACTGTTATCACCGTCATCACTGTCATCACCACCATTACCATCACCATCATCCTCACTCATCATAACTTCATCATCATCATGAAGATCATCAGCATTATCACTGTTATCATCATCACCATCATCATTACTGTCACTCTCCTCATTATCCCACCATCATCAATATCATCATCACCATCATCACCGTCACCATCACCATCATCATCATCATCATCATCATCATCATCATCATCATCATCACCATCATCATGAATATCATAACCACCACCATCACCATCATCATCACTGTCAATGTCACCGTCATCATCATCACCATCATCATGAATATCATAACCATCACCATCACCATCACTGTTAATGTCACCATCATCATCATCATCATCATGAATATCATAACCATCACCATCACCATCATCATCACTGTCAATGTCACCATCATCATCATCATCATGAATATCATAACCATCACCAGCATCATCACCATCAACATCACCATCATCACCATCAGCAGCAGCATAAATATAACCATCACCAGCATCATCACCGTCAACATCATCACTCATCAACATCATCATCTTTACAGCATTAACATACTACCATCACCATTATCATCACAGCTGTCATTGTCATTTTTGTTATAGCCATTATGGCAATTAAATAACTATTTATTGAGCTCCTGTTAGGTATCAAGTTCTATGCCTATCATCTCATTCTCCTACTACTCTCCAAGGCTCTTGCATTTTAGAAACAGGGGTACTGAAACTAAGTGATTTATGTAATGGCGGGAACCTCGCAATTGTAAAGCATCAAGATAGGATTCAACCCAGATCATGGCTTGTCCCAAGGTGTGTGATGTCAGTGTACATGAGATTTTCCTTTCATAGTGTTTGTCACAACTGTACTCAAGTAATGAGTCATGTAATAGTGGTCTTCCTGATCTGATGTGGGTTTCATGGGTCAGAACCACTTTGCTCAATGTTACATCCCCAGTGCATAGCCAGACGAGTAGGCACTCTGTACCTACTAGTTTGCTTGAACAAGTTCCTGGAACATCACACTCCCACAGTTTTATGTATTCTATCCAAATCCAAATGTATTCACCTTTATTGCATTTTTTTTAATCCGTAAGGCATATCTAAGGCAGGGAGGCAGTATGGGTATGAAGGACCACATTCAACAAACAAGAGAAGCTGAGTGAATGCAGCTCTGTATTTGAACTAGAATTCCAATAGTCATTTCCAATCACGGATTCAGTGATAATCTAAATTTCATCAGAGTTGTGTCAGTGACCTGAGGAAAGAAGAGGAATAGAGTTTCACCTAAAATCCCTCAGCATATTAGAATTGCCACACTGTGCCCCTTGACCAGCTCACCAAATGGAAACATGGTCTTGCAAAATGGCGCAATTGACCATGTGGAGCTGGATGTTGCCAGCTAGGCTGACCGTGAGAAATTGATCACTTTATCATAGCTCCTTGTCCTCTTCTTTGGAGTATTGTACATCCTTTGTTTTCCTCCTTCTCTCTCTGCCTTTTTCCAAACCTCCAGGAACCCACTGTGAAGTTGCCCCACCCCAAGAGCATAGCCCCCTTCTCACCACTGGACTCTTCAGCTCATTCTTCTCCCACCTCCCTTTTTCCTACTACACTGGCCATGACTTGCCCAATACCTCCATGCACGTGTCCCATCAGTTACCCTCTCCCTGCACCTATAGCCTATTCTGGGTCTTTCTCAAGAATATAGACAAAGTCACTTACTATGTGTTGGTTACCTGGACTCTGGAGATTCAAATTCTAGGGGTTCCAACCTTGGTGAATTATGTGATACTGGGCACTTTTCTTAACTCCTCTGGCACCAGTTTTCTCATCTATATAATGGGGATTATAACAGCACCACTTTTTTCTTGAGGAGTCAATGAGTCGGTATTTGTAGAATACTCAGGACAGTGTTTGACGCTTACAACAAACCCAGTAAATGTCTGTTTTATTCAGCTCTGAAAATGGCTAGTACCCTTCACACACAATCTCATTTAATTCACATGACAGCTATGTAAGAACCTTATTATAACCTATTTGAATCTAGATCTTTTTTCTTCCAGTACCCATGTCTTTTTGATCATAATAAAAAAAAGAATGCATTCTTTCATTTAGGGCACTTTTTTTTCCTCCACATAATGTCATGGGCCTATAAAAAATTAATTTGTCCCTTTAGGAAGGCCTTTCAAGAGAGAACCTATAGTTGGACATTCTAGGCACTGCAGGCTCCTATAGAGTAGAGGCTGTCAGTGGACAGAGATAGGAAAGAAAGCATGCCGCCACCCAGTCGATGCTTCCCCCTCAGCCTGTGCATGGATCTAGTTTTGGCTTGATATCTTTGAATATGGTGTATTAATGAAGTTACTGAGAAGACTAAGTTTTTAGCAAACGTAAAGGTTACTTCTAAATTTATATTATTAGAGAATAGGACACTAATCCTATAACACTCTGTATATAGTGGACATTTCCTCACTACTTGGATATCCTTGAATGGGCTCATACTGTATCACTGGAGAATCCCCTTTCCCCCTTGGGTATATTTTATAATATACTTTCCCACTTACTGAAAGCACGTTCACAAAGAGACCTGGATAACACACCAAAAACACCTTACACACAGGCCAGTTACTGTCCAGCAATGAGCTTGATTTAAGCACAGAGAACATGTGCAACTTCTCAAGATATTTTCCTCTGTCAACCATAGTCTTCAAAATGAAAAAATGAGTAGCGTCTTGTCTACAAATTTCATTTCATTTCCTGCCTTCTTCACTGAGCAGATTTGATATAGATAGGCCTTTCCTCCCAGGGTAGAAAAAAATATGTAATTGAGAACTGCATACTGTAAAGGCTGGAAGAACCACATGCAAAGTCATCTAGGACATCACGTGGCGGTCCCCACAGGAATGTCACCTCTGGCTGGAGAAGTCAGAGAGGGAGTATCTCTTGGGTGGTAGGAGTAGCTTGAAAACCAGCTGCTCTTTGGATGGTCCCTGAGGAAGTCACAAACAGCCCCTTAGTCGAGGTCCTCTTCCTGCCTTCCTGAAATGACTCATGATACCTCATTCCAGATGGCCCTTGATGAGGACGGCTGGAGCCTTGAGGTTAATTCCTACGAGGTCAGTGAGCTTTCATCTTCTCTAATCTCTGCCAGCTTTATGTCTAATGGTTCAGTCTAATTTCATAAGCATTTATGTGGCCTTCCTGCTGTGTTTCCACAGCTTGATGCCTGGGACACAGATGGGTCAGCTTGAACTCTGGTTCCAAACCCTGGTGCCAAGACCTGAACACAGATTAGTGTACTGCAGGCAGTGTAACGTATGTACCATGAGAAGTAAGCAAGCGTGTGTCTTCTCTGTGCCTAGCACAAGATCTGGAACACAGTGTAGTCTCAATAAAATTGTAGTGAATAATGGAACAAATGATACGATGTACTTATGTGTGTGTGTGTGTGTGTGTGTGTGTGTGTGTGTAAGAAAGAAAGAAAGAAAGGAAAGAAAGAAAGAAAGAAAAAGAAGGAAAGAAAGGGAAAGGAAGTAAGTTAGAATAAATGAAGGCATGATACCCATTGAATGGAATAGCCCACCAAGGGGTTTGGAGAATGTTTCAGGATGAAGAGGTGGACATGCAAGTAGGTCTTATTCAAAGTACAAGTTCATGTTTGAGAAGGACCAGAGTAAGCCCTGCACTTCACTGTGGTCTTGAGCCCTGAGACAAGGCACCATCTTATGAGAAAAGCCCAACACAGAGGTCTTGAAGAAATAATTTTGTGCTTTCTTTTACTCACCTGCGATTTTTTTTAAAGTTATGTGTATAAGAAAATTGGCAATAGTGCTGTAGGAAATAGGGCAAGAAAAGCCCTATCTCATGAGCAAGACCTAACTATGATCCAAGCTCGACATGTTCAGTGTTTACATCACTCAACATGTGGAGCTCGGATCATTTTTATGACTATACCTTCAGAAGTATTGAAACACTTTTATTTTAAAATAACCATGAGGAAAAACAAAGTTACCATAAGTTTGAAATTTTATAGTCCAGGAGTTACAAACCCAAATGCTTACAGGGACATGGCAAATATTGCAAATGAGTAACGTGACTAATGTGAGACCCTAGGGAATAGTAGGGCTTGTGGGAACTGGCAAGGCCTAGCTCCTCTGAAGGGAGAAACCACGGCTCTGCTGATTGCTGCCAAGTGGGAATGAAAGCCTGGTGTTGCCAGATCTCATTTGTCACAGAGGCAAATCTGGATTTTTATGGTAATTGTCTTCATTCTAAAATACCTCATCACCTTAACAGAACATATTCACAGGCCACATTCTGCCTTGTTATTCTGAGTGGTGGCCACCTTTGCCCTACTTGTCCCCTCTTTCCACTCAGAAACAATACCCGAGGAGGGAGGATTTCAGAAATTAGATGGTCGTTTGGGTAATGAGAATAGGGACAGGTATTCCTTCTTAAAGAAGTGAGTGAGGGATAGGGTCAGATTTATGGGTGAGTGAGAGGTGACAGAATGGCACCTCTTTGAAGAGATTTGATGGTGAAAAGAAAGGGTCAGAGTTTGGGTTTGAGCGAGGGGAAGTCAGGTGGGTTTAGGGTGTGTAGAAAGAAGTGAAGAGATCATCTCCTGTATCTGAAGTTATGGAAAACCAGCCATGGGCAATTGTGGATGTGAGGTTGGGCAAAGGAAGAGCCAGTGATTGATGGATCAATAACCACTGGCAGTCGGAGGTTATTGACTAGGTCAAGGACACATGGAAAGAGTTTGATCAACAAGCAGAAAGGACACTTCTCCAAGTCTAGAAAGAATAGAAATAGGGAGAAGAGGGGCTGGGTAGAAGAGCCAGGATGGTTTTGTACATGCAAAACTATCCCCTTTATTGGAGAAAAAAATGTGACTCATTGAGTTATTTTTGTCTAGTGAAAACCACAGGGTTGTGTGAGTTTTGTACTGGGTGATTAGAGGTGGATAAGCCCTATGGATCTCTGTTTCCACAGCTTTCCGAGGTGAGAGAGACGGTAACTACACGGCTGACATAGAACCTCAGCCTCTCTAAGTTCAACAGTGAATGAATAGGTTTACAACAGAGTAACCAGGTCTGGATTAAACCCACAGTGAAATGGGCCAATGTGTGTTTTCATTCATTCACTTACTCACTTTTCATGGACTCCTTCGTTCATTCAGTTATCAAATCACTGTGCCAGGAACTGAGGATAGGAGAACTGTTCACAGCTGGAAGAAGGGACCTTAAGACATATACATACATGATTCTGATCCAAGGTAGGATGTCTGTGTATGTGGCTTGGGCGAAAAGATGAAGAGCTCACAAGTTAAGGGCACAAGGGCCTGGAAAGTGGAAGCACCTTCAGGATGGAGAGAATTTGTTATCCAGGTGTGTAGATGGCCCTCCCTTCTTACTTTAAGGCTGGAAAAGACTGAGCTGCCAGCTCTCCAACAGGCACCCCTGCCATTGAATTCTACCAGGAGCTCCTACCTGTGGGACAGGCAGGCATTAATGTGGAGCTCAGGAGGACTCCTCTTCCGTGGCACTTGATGCTTTTCCTCCTGGCTGGTTTGGCTTTCTCTTCCCTCTCTCTTTACTCCTTTTACACAAGAGCTGTCCAGGAGAACTTTCTGTGGTGGTGGAACTGTTCCATATTTACAGTATCCAATATGGTAACCAGTAGGTACATATGACAGTTGAGTGCTTGAAATTTGGCTAGTGCAACTAAGGAACTGAGTTTTAAATTTGATTTAATTGTAATTAATCAAAATTTAAATAGCCACATGTAGCTGGTGGCTAGTGTACCAGACAGCACAGTTTGACTGAGGGCTCCTTGCTCCTTGCAGCTTTCTCTATCCTTGTAGCATCCAGCTCAGCTCCTGGTGCTCGGTTAGGTACTCAACATATGTGCAATGAAGGAAACTATTTTTTTTAACATTTATTGGTTTATTTTAAAGAGTGACGGGGGAAGGGGCAGAGGGAGATGGAGAGAGAATCCTAAGCTGACTCCACGCAGAGCCCGATTTGAGGCTCCATCTCACAACCCTAAGATCACAACATGAGCGGAAATGAAAAGTTGGTGGCTTAACCAACTGTGCTGCCCAGCTGCCCCAGGAGACCATTTTTTGCTGCTGAAAATCTAGACTGTTCCTCTAGAAGGGAGAATATCTTTTTTCTTTAAGTTTTTAATGTTAGTTCCAGTAGAGTTAAATAACACAATGTTATATTAAATTCAGGTGTACAATGGATTCAACAACTCCATATATGACCTGGTGCAGATCATGGTTAATGTACTTAATCCCCTTCACCTGTTTCACCCACCCCCTACCCACATCCCCTCTGGTGGCCGTCAGTTTGTTCTCTATAGTTACAATCTGCTTTTGGTTTGTCTCTTTTATCCTTTGTTTTGTTTCTTAAATTCCACATATGAATGAAATCATATGGTATTTGTCTTTGACTTATTACACTTAGTGTTACACTCTCTAGCTCTGTCCATGTTGTTGCAAATGGCAAGAGTTCATTCTTTTTGATGGCTGAGTAGTATTCCATTGTATACATATATGCCACTTCTTTTTTTAACTTTTTTAATAAACATATAATGTATTATTAGCCCCAGGGGTATAGGTCTGTGAATCATCAGGTTTACACACTTCGCAGCACTCACCATAGCACATACCCTCCCCAATGTCCATAACCCCACCACCCTCTCCCTACCCCCCTCCCCCCAGCAACCCTCAGTTTGTTTTATGACATTAAGAGTCTCTTATGGTTTGTCTCCCTCCCCATCCCATCTTGTTTCGTTTATTCTTTTCCTACCCCCAACGCCCCCCACTTTGTATCTCCACTTCCTCATATCAGGGAGATCATATGATAGTTGTCTTTCCCCAATTGACTTATTTCACTAGGCATAATACCCTCTAGTTCCATCCATGTCACAAATGGCAACATTTCATTTCTTTTGATTATGCCACTTCTTTTTCCATTCATCTATGGATGGACATGTGGGCTGCTTTCAAAATCTGGCTATTGTAAATAATGCTGCAGTAAACACAGTGCTTTCATAGTTTGGGGGTAAATACCCAGTAGTACAGTTTTTGGATTGTAGGGTAGCTCTATTTTTAATTTTTTGAGGAACCCACATACTGTTTTCCAGAGTGGCTGCACCAGTTGGCATTCCTACCAACAGTTCCTTTTTCTCCACATCCTCACCAACAGTTGTTTCTTGTGTTTTTCACTTCAGCCATACTGACAGGTGTAGTTTTGATTTGCATTTCCCTGATGGTGAGTGATAATGAGCATCTTTTCATGTGTCTGTTGCCCATCTGTTTGTCTTCTTTGAAAGAATGTCTATTTAGGTCCTTTGCCCATTTTTAATCAGATTATTTATTTTAGGGTGTTGAGTTATAGAAGTTCTTTATGTATTTTGGATAGTAACCCCTCATCGGTTAGGTCATTAGCAAATACCTTCTCCCATTCTGTAGGTTGTGTTTTATTTGTTGCTTATTTCCCTCACTGTGCAGAAGCTTTTTATCCTGGTGTAGTCCCAATAGTTTATTTTTGCTTTTATTTCCCTTGCCTCAGGAGATGTATCTAGGACAACATTGCCTCAACCAGTGTCACAGACATTACTTCTTATGCTGTGGAAGACAAAATATATTTATAGAGAAGAACTTTTTACCACTGAGCATGTCCTCTCCCATGGACTTGCTTTTGCCAGTTTGCAAGTAAAACGTGCCCCATCTGTGTGTACCCCAAGGTCAATGTGTAGCCACCAGAGGCCCTGGCTTTGGGGGGAGGGGAGGCTACTGTGCCTGAAGAGGCAGGAAAATTGTGGTTTATGGTCATGATAAAGCAGTAGGGAGAGAAGACTGGGTGAAGTCAGGAGACAAAGACCATTTGCTTGTCACATAGCACTTCCCATAACCTTCCCCCACCAGTCTTAATAATCCAAACTGATAAAATGTTAAGTGTGAGTGGATATTTTGAAGAATCCAGTGAAGAGGCTGACCCTTGTACCTTGGGGTGCAGAGAAAACCAGGGACCCTACCCAGCAGGAAATCATGGCATCAGCAAGTATCAGTTCTTCTGGGCAGCAAAGCACAGCACCACAACCTGAATAGCTTATAAACAACAGAAAGTTACTTCTCATAGTTTGGAGGCTGGAAAAGATCAGGGTGTCAGCATGGAAGGGAGTGTGGGGGCCCCCTTCCAGGCCACCTTCTTGCAGTGTCCTCACATGGTAAGAAGGAGGGGGACTGGGGAATGCTGCAGGTTCCTTACAAGGCCACTAGCCCCATCCATGAGGGCTTCCCACTCCTGGCATAAGCACCTGCCAAAGGCCCCGCCTCCTAATGGCAGCACCTGGGGGTTAGGGTTCCAACTGGTGAATTCCAGGGAAACATAAACATTCAAGCCATTGCAGCAGGTATCTGAGGGAATGCATCCAATTCCCCAGCAATTGAGATCCCTGAGGACACAGTCACTCAACTTAGATTTTTAAGGGTGAGGGGGTCTCTAGGTCTCCGACTTTAACTTGGTGGGATGAATGGATAAATGAGCTAATGGATGGATGAAAGGAAGGAGTTAAGAGATAAGATACAACGTAGATTCTTGTTCTTCTAAAATATTCATCAGTTCCACCTGCCAGGGCCCTGGTCCGGCTCTGGTCCAGCCCCTGCATTGTGGAGGCCCCTGAGGCCCAGAGAGGGTAGAAGACTGGCCTGAGGCCACACAGCTGCCTGATTAATGGTAGGACAGGAGCTGGTTCCAGGTCCCACGTCCCTGATTCTGATGGCTTTTCCATCGTATTACAGGTGCTCTTACACTGTGGGAAAGGGGATGTCTCAGTATGCAACTTCTTTAATGGGTTTGCTCTGCTGTTCCTCCTCATTCTCTGCCCTGGCTTCTCCTGAGTTTTGTCAAGCCAAGCCCCACTCCCCTCCCCCCACGATATAAGCTCGGTTAGGAGACAGCCCATCAAGGAGTGGGATGAAGAAGGCCTAGGAGTTCACATAGCTACATCATGGTCTCAGCCTCAGTCCTCCCCTGCCCCACCCTCCAGGCTGTCACTCACCCACAGAGCCAGGGTTCTGCCTGGCTGTGTCCCGCCAGAAGCAACTCACTTTTCTCTGTGTCAGCATCTCCTCAATGGGAAAGGGCATTTGCTGACAGACAACCAGTGTGTTCCTGAGAGCACAGGAATTCTGGGTGGGCGGGTGCCGTTTGGGGCTGACGCTAGCACGTGTTCCCCTAGACCCTCCACTTCTCTGCATACACCACTGTCAAAGCACCAGCATCCAAAGAGTAGTCATCCAAGTAACAGTAATAATGGTGACATGAAGAGTCCCAAAGTACCAGGCACTCTTCTGAATACTAGCACAGCTGAACCATCCAGCCATCCTCTCAGATGGATACCATGATTATCCCCAGAGAGGGCAGGGGACTTGTCCTGACCCACACAGTCAGGAAATGGCAGAGCTGGGATTTGAACCCAATCAGTCTGACTCCTGGATCTGTGCCCTGAGCGGAGCAGTGGGTGTCCTGGTAAGCCAGCGTTCCAGGAGCAGAACTCCAGTTCCACTCTGTGCATCTGTGTGTGACCGTGGGGCCCCATGAAAGCCCCCACCTTCAGGGTTTCCTGAATGTGGTAACACTCACTCTCACATGGTCATCGTGAGAGCTTGAAGGAACACCTTGTGCCAGTGGCACTTCCACACTGTGCCCAGCACCCCAGGACATTGAAGAGAGAACATCACAGAAGCCATTTGTGTCCAACCCTTTGACCCTCTGAGGCTCACCGATACATTTTCCCTCTTACTCAGATGATCCCTATGTAGCCTAGTGGTTCCCATCTTCCTTATGTCAGGTAGATTTGGAAAAATCTTTGGATGCTAGGAATATGACATGCATTTTGTGGGTTTTTTCTCTTGACTGGTATTTTGCAGAGCTCATATCTATGCTGTCAGACTTCCAAGTCTGGCTTCATAGCACAGAATCAACCCCCAGAAGGGCCAGGTGCCAGGGAGGGTATGTTGAGTATTTATTATATGGCAGGCACAGGCCAAGCCCCGTTGGATTTTATCCTCACACTGAGCCTGAATGCATTTACCCATAGCTGTGATTTTTGCATCATGATTCCTGAACAGCCGCCAGCAGCTTTGGAGGTGTGCTGAGCCCTTGACACTGTGAATTCTGTGTCTACAGAAAGTGTCTTGGGTCCCAAACTATTGACCAACATAGGGCCTGTTGGTCCCACACCATCGTTCATAAGAGAAGAGTTGATTCTGCAGTTCCTGACCCAAAGAACCATTCTACCCCTGGTCAGTCCATGGATAGGCTCAGGGCCTCTACTTCCCTTGAATTATATGTATGTGCTGTGGCCAACACTAGCTCTCAAAGGGGCTTTATTTTAATTAGGAGAAATTGAACCTCAACATCTGCAGGAGGAATCATTGCAAAAGGGGCCTTCTCCTTGGGCAGTTTCATTACCAAAATGGGGTTCCTACTCCAGGACTTGGGGCTTGCTTAGTGACATATGAGCTGGATTTCAGCCTCTATTAGAGGACTCTTGGCCTGGTGCCCTTATATAGTGCACAACCTGAACAACCTGATAGGAAGCTTTATGAATTGTTGCCTGTGCATATGATCATTTTGGAGAGAGGGGTTTATTGATTGCATTGGGGCATCTCTCATCCAAAAAAGATTTAATAACTAATCATGATAAGATGAAGGATGCTAAATACTGAGTATAACTATAAGGAGGAAGGAGAGCTCCATAAACTACTGCTGAGAGGAAGAGATGACTAGTCAAGAGCAGGGAGGATTTGGCCAGGCAGAGGGGAGGTAGAGGGGGCAGGGTTTGGCCTTACAGACCCGGGGGAGGACTGCCTGGTTTCAGATCCTCATATCCTCCTGGGCATGCTCCTTAATTGCCATCTGCAAAGCAGGGATAATAAATCCTACCTCACAGAGTGCTTCTGAAATTTAAAAAGTGGGAGTAGTAACAAGTTAGACCAGAGAAGGAGGGCAAAGGGAATTCCAGGTAGAGGGTGCATCTTAAGCAAAGGCTTGTTGTCCAGGAACAGCACAGTGTAAATCTCTTAGTATTATAGGAACATACGTGGATATTGGGAGTGGGGAAAGTGGAGGATAAAGAGGGATTTGAGAACCAGCAGGAAAACTTTGCCTGGAGCAAGGTAACGAGGAGTAAGGGAAACCACTACTAGATCCCCTACTTCAGACAAATAGAGGGCTGGGGTGGTAAGGTGGCTGATTCTTTATGTTCCCAGCAGATAGAAGCTTAGCCCAGGGGTGGAGGTGCCACACGCCATGGCAGAGTTGTCCAGCCATTGCCAGGTGTCCTGGAAGGCAGGAGTGTACCCCCTCCAGACAGTCATGCACTTTTGGCTGACCTCTCTGATGGCATTCTCTGGAGTTCTGGCCTGAGATCCTGGCACATCACCCTGGGGAAGCTGGGCAATCTTGGGTGAGCTCCATTAGCCTCTCTGAGCTCGGTGTCTCAGTGTTGAGAAAATTGGCCGAATCACAGTGCCTGCCTCACAGAACTTGGTAGACCATGAGGCATGTCCATAACCATCAACTCTCTGAATCTTCAGATTATCTTGGGAAGGAGCCAGGCACCATTTATTTCCACTCCATGTGTGTGGAAACTGAAGCTCAGAAAAGTTAGGTGACTTGCCCAACTTTCACAGCTAAGCAGCAGTTGGAGAAAATAGCTTTGTTTGTCCTCCCACTTACTCTCCCATGCTGCTGACCTTGGCCTCAACCTGTGCTGAGAAGATTATTCCAGGGCCTTAGCCAGGTGGGTGGTTGGCAGAAGGAAGGATGAGAATGCAAACCAGTGACTGTGTCAATGCCACTCTGATCTGCATTAGTTATGTATATTATGTTCTGCTGTTCAACAGGTAATCCCAAGATTTATTTTTTTAAACTTTTTGAAAGATTTTATTTATTTATTTGAGAGAGAAAGGGAGCACACAAGCAGGGGGAGGGGCACAGAGAGAAGCAGACTCCCCACTGAGCAGGGAGCCCAACACACTGTTGGATCCCAGGACCCCAGGATGATGAGCTGAGCTGAAGGCAGATGCTCAACCCACTGAGCCACGCAGCTGCTCCAACAAGTAATCCCAAGATTCAGCAGTTTGAAATAACATGTATTTATTGTCTTGCAGTCTGTCTGGGTCAGGAATCTGGCTGTGGCTTAGCTGGGGGTCTCTGATTCAGGGTCTTTTATTACATTGCTGTCAGACTGTCTGGTAGGGTTGCAGTCTCATCTGATGGCTGGTGTGTTGGGGAGGTGGTCTGCTTCCTGACTCACTCTTGTCATCATCGGCAGGCCTTGGACCTCCCCACATAGAATTCTCTGTGGGTTGCCTTACAACATCGCAGCCAACTTCCCCCAGGGCTAATGATCCA
This sequence comes from Taxidea taxus jeffersonii, assembly GCA_003697995.1. Lineage (NCBI taxonomy): Eukaryota > Metazoa > Chordata > Mammalia > Carnivora > Mustelidae > Taxidea > Taxidea taxus. The sequence goes on from ML100117.1 coordinate 80,183, forward strand.
AATCAGAGTGAGAGAATTCATGAGGGGGTGTCTTCAAGAAGGATGTCACCGTCTTTCTATAACCTCATTTCAGAAATGACATCCCATCACTTCTTCTCTGTAATGTGCATTAAGAGCAAGGCTCTTAAGTCCAGGTGACACTGGTGGGAGGAGTCTGTACAAGTGTGTGATCACCAGGAGACAGGGATGGTTGGAGCATCTTACATATTGCCTATCACATGACCACTGACCTGCATGCCCTGATAATGTGGAGATCTCTTGAAACATCTGGGAGAAGATGGGTGATGGATATGACACTTCCTTCTGTGTTTTGTCAATGTGCCTCCAATCAGACTGGGACGTGAGAGTTGTTCTCCATGGTCAGTCAGTCTGATCTCCTTTCTGTTTCTCACCATGTCAAGTGCTTTGTCACCAAAGGGTCTCTCTGCCCTTCCTATGCCATCTGCCTGGATCCCAAAGAATTTGTTTGGGATCACCCTCTCTAAAGCCCTAAGCTCCTCCTTCCCACCTGGCCCAGCTACTCTGAAGGAATGTACTCTATACTAACTATATATATGATTTCCTTGTCATTAATTTTAATAACAGTACATTATTTACTCTTATTATTAATTTAATAGGTAATAATATATTTTACATTGTTATTTATTTGCTATTGTTTACTGTCCCCAGTAGAATGGGGGGCTGGCTACCATCCATCAACAAATCCTCACTGAGAACCTACAGTTTTCTGGATTTGGGGGTGTGGTTTTTTAGTTCTTACCTGTGCCCTGGAGCTTACCAGCTAGTGAGGAAATAGGCCGTCTGAAACTGGGTATGAGGAAGGCTCACATTTTCTCTTTTCCTTTGGTGTGAACAATTCTTTGGTTCCCCAGAGTGCATATAAAGAATAGATTCCTCATCTTTTGCCTTAAATAGACTCAGGGGAATTGGAATTTTTAATCCCTTAAGTGGAAACAAGTCCAGTTTCAAAAAGTTTAGGGCTATTGTCCCCATTTACAGAGAAGGAAAGTGAGGCCCAGAAAATTCAAGTTTTGCCCCAGGTTTCATAAGTGGAAGTATGGGGTTTTGAACCCAGGTCCACAAAGTCTGTGGCTGTCCTACCCCCCATGGGCTCATCCCACCCCACCCCCAATGGCCCAGCCCCAACCTATCCCACCTTATCCCACAGACCCACCCCCACCCCACAGGCCCCCCCACCCTCAGCAGCTCCAGATCCCTTTGCCACCTGTCTATGCACTCCACGTTACCTGCTTCTTCCTCTCACCTGTTCTTTCTCTTGATTCTTTTTTTGTAACATTTTTGAAATTGGACATGTTTCCATTTAAGGGATCAAAAATTCCAAATCCCCTGGGTCTGTTTAAGGCCAAGATGGGGAATCTATTCCTTCTACAGACCTGTGGAAACCTGTCAACGCTGTACTGAGGAGATGAGCTGCTTAGGTTGGTAGGGATTTCTCTACAAAGAAGAGGACTTGAAATCCTGAAGACCCTTGACTCATTGAACTTTCATTCCCTTCACAGTTGCTAGAATACTAAGTCCTAGTTCTGACTTCAAGTTTACACAGCACAGAAAAGCCAAAAGAAGGTGATCATGACATAGAACCCACACACCCACCTGCCAGACCCATCCACTCCAGTGTGTTTTCCTCCTGACTTCTTCCTATAGAGTTTCATTTGTTCCCAGCACTTTGTGTTATTTTGAAACTACCATATTTTGATGAAAATGTGGAATATAATGTTTTATTTAAGAGTCAGATTAAACATTTTTTTTAACTCTCAGTCACATGGAAGGGGCAAGGCAGTGACAAGGGAGGGAGACAGACAGATGGACAAAACCGCCAATCAGGCTGTGGAAGACAGAGGGTTTGGTCCTGCCTCATACAACATCAGGGTCCAGTTGCCCCCACTCTCCACTCCAGGCAGCACGCTTATGATGCCAGGCTAGTGCCACCCCCCAGGGGCAGGAGGTTGGATGGGCTGAGCAGGACAGATGGGTGGGAAAGGGGGCGAAGGACAGAAGCCTGTGCCTAATGTCACTTCTCCTTCTGAGCATTTGCCTTGGTCCTGCAGGCTCATCCTCCTAGCCTTCTGAAATCAACCTCTTTCCTCCTTGGTGCAGGTGGGCATGCAGGGCCACACCTCATGGGTCCTGCAGGAGCGTCCAGAGCAGGAATCCCCCTTGGCTTTCCCCAGTATGGGTCTTGGCCTGGTAGGATGTCCCTGAAGGATACAGCCTAGAGATTAAGGACCCAAGCCTGGAGTCCCACAGCAGGCCTACCCCCAGCATTTGTGAGACAGAGGCTGTGGTACAGATGGGGCCCTCCAGACCACTGGCTTCCTACATCCCTTCCCTCTCCATACCATGAGGAGATTCGTCTGCATGCATGCCTGGGGATCCTCAGCTCACAAGTCCATGTTTCTCTATTGCCCCTCCCGTTGGCATAGCACCCACCCCCCCAGCTTCACCTTAGACATCTTCATGGGCCCACAGGGACCTGAGCTACCCCAGAGAATATAGAGCCCAGAAGAGGCTCATCCAGTCCTTGAAACTTAGGCAGAGGAATGACATGGTCCTGGGTTCTGTGCTGTGGGACAAAAGGGGGGGATGTGGACTCCAAATTGGCATACCCCTTTGGTCTTGCAGAATCATCTCCTTGCAGGGGCAGGGGGCACAGCAGGAGGAGGACTCTAGCAGGGCCTCTAAAGTCAGCTAAGGCTGGAGCCATACTACCCACAGCCCTGGGTGCAAACCCCATTGCAGTTTAGAGCAAGTTACTGATCTCTTAGAACCTCAGTGCACTCCTCCATAACACAGAGATAAGGACAGCACATAACTTCACAGAGACCATGAGGATCTGGAGAAATAATATATGGAAGGCCTTAGGATTCCTGGCATGCAGAGAGCCCCCATATTAGCTCCTGCTGTCTTCTGAATTTCCTTCAAATGGTGTGTTTCTTGGCTGCAAAGACAAGGACCAGATTTGTCAAATTCACCCCTGTCCACCCAGCCCCTGCCTCAGGACTGTGCCCACAGTCAGACTCAATAGTAATTTGCTGACGCCTTGGGTTCCGGGTACAGCAGTGCATAAAACCAGTAAAATAATCAAATCCCCTTTGGTGCTTTAATCTTAGTGAGGGAATTGGAAGAACAAATACGCACCAAATACAGAATATGGCCAGAGATTGTAAGTGCCCAAGCAAACCATAAACCAGGGGAAGGGTTTGGGAGGTGCTAGAAAGGTTTTAGAAAAGGCAGTCAGGGAAGGCTCTCCGGTGAGGTGAACCAATGAATGAATGAATGAATGAATATTAGCTGTCTGAGAGCAGGGCCCGGGTCTTTTCCCTGCTGTGTCATTAGCCTCCTGTGTTATGTCTGACACACAGTGGATGCTCAAAGGGGTTGGGCTGTGGACGGATACAGGGGTGTTGGTATAAACTCTGACCAGTGGTGGGAATCTACACCACCCTGCAGGTAGCCCTCACACCTGCCTGTATCCCCACGCCTGGAAGCCCTGTGGTTTATTTCACAGCCATTTCCCTGCTGAGGAAACTTTCCAATGTTATTTTTTATGCTGCACCAACATCTGCCTCCAAGTCCTTCCTTCTTCAGCTGTAAGCCCTTGGGGTCATCACACCCAATCCACTTTGAAAACCCCTGGAGATGGGAAGCTCACAACCCTGGGCAATGCCACCCTCATGCTGAGGTGGCATTTCTCTCCCTCTGCTTCCTTTCAGGGTATGTAAATCTGCTGAGGACTGCACTTTGGTGTTCCCCACCCCCACCAAATTCATAGGTTGAAATCTAATTCCAGATGTGATGGTATTTGGAGAGGAGGCCTTTGGGAGGTGATAAGGTGATGGGATTCATGCCCTTATGAGAAAAGAAACATGAAAAAAATGGTTCCTCTCTTTGCCATGTGAGGACAGAGCAAGATGGTCACTTGCTAACCAGAAAGCAGCTCTCACCAAGAACCAAGTCTACATTAATCTTGGACTTCAGCCTCCAGGACAGTGTGACATACACGTTTATTGTTTAAGCCACAAGGTCTGTGGTATTTTTGTTTTAGTGGCTGAAAGTGACTAAAACAAGTTCCCAACTAAAGTCATCTTTTCCACATGGGACATGTGAAGGTTGTGTTTCCCCATATCTTCAGTCCCCTGAACTAAATTGTCCCAGTTCTGTGTTTGTCTACCCTTCCTGGCCTTATAAATAATCCTATTCTCTTCAGCTGGAACCACAAAATTAGACACATCCATTACCAGTGTCACAACCAGAGCAGAAAATGGACATCTGTATGTTCAGCTATATTAAACTCCTTTGGCTGCCATAACAAAAGACCCCTGGCTGTGGATCTTAAACATTAAAAACTTATTTCCTCACAGCTCTGGAGGCTCAAAGTCCAACATCAAGTTCTTCTAGCAGGGTTGGTTCCTTCTCCCCTTGGTTTATAGGTGGTCATCTTCTCCTGACTCTGTCCCCAGCTGGTTTTTCTCTGTATGTGTCTGTGTCCTAATTTCCTCTTCTTACGAGGTCATTAGTCCTATGGGATTAGATTCCATGTATATGACCTCATTTTAATTTGCTTACCTCTGGAAAGACCCTGGTCTCTGGAAAGACCCAAATAAGGTCACAATCTGAGGTAGTGGGGATTAGGACTTCAACATAAGAATTTGAAGGGGACATAACATCCCAGGTCAGTCAACCATCTCCTTTCTCAGAGGGTAAAACTGAGTCCCTGAGTAGGGAAGGGTCTTGGCCAAGGACCTAAGTCTGTGTTGGAGCCTAGAAGGGATCCATTTCCCTCACTACCATCACACTGTTTATCCTCTCCATCTATGTGACTGACATTTTCTGAAACCCATTTGTTGCCCTCATTCATAGCCGGTTTGTCCTCTCATTACAGCCTGAGGACCCATCTTCCCCCACCTGTCCCTCCAGGGCCTCAGAAAAAGGCAGGAGAAAGCGTCTGTCACTGTGTGGGCATTGGCTCTGCCCACTCCAAGCTCCTACTGAGCTGTGGTGTGGGGCAATCCTAGAAACAGTGGGATGAAGGCCAGGGAACACGCTGGCCTGATTTTTTTAAGAAAAAAAATTAACCAGGACAGTGAATACAACATTATTCTGAATTTGTGCAGGCTGGGAAGCCTCTAACTTAGCTTCACAAAACAATGACATAACAGTAGAGCTGATCACAGGAAGGCACAGGAAGGTGGCAGTTATAGTGGCAACAGTTGGGCTCTGGCAGCATCCGTGCTGCCCCTCACCAGCTCAGAGACCCTCAGAAGGTCACTCTCTGGCCTCTGTTTACTCATCCCCAAAAATGGAGCTGATTAGGGTCACCTGGGTAGCTCAGTTGGTTAAACTTCCAACTCTTGATTTCGACTCAGGTCGTGATCTCAGGGTCATGAGAGTGAGTCCCATGTCAGGCTCCATGTTCAGTGTGGAGCCTGCTTAAAGTTCTCCCTCTCTTGGCTGTCTCTCTGTCTCTCAAAAAAAATAATAATTAATAAAAATAAAAAATAAAGATAAAAAAATGGAGCTGATAACCTATCATCCTTTTTCTGCCAGTGTGGTGATTTGAGATAATACGTATGTAAAGAAGTTGCCATGACATTTGGCATCTAGTAGGTCCTCCCGTAAATGGCCCCTTATTAAAGGGGAAATTCACATTAGACTGTGTTCACTTCCCTTTTCCTCAAGAACAGCTCTTCCTCAGAGACACAGTTCATGAGGTAAGGAAAAGGAAGTGAGGGCTGAAGACTGTCCCCATGCCTCTGTTTGTGCAGTCACACATCTGTACGCCTAATCCAATTAGTACCTATCTACTGATTTCAAGGTGCATTGGGAGATTAGGGACACAGGAGTAAGTAAATAAAGTCCCTTCTCTCAAGAATTGTATGGTTTTGTTGAGAAGAGACAGTGTAGTATAAGCCATCATCTTGAAGTGAAGGGTCTGTGTGCAGTGCAGAGGGAGACTCAGCCAACCAGGCGCACAGCTGGGGTGATACAAGATGTCGGGAGGGCTTTGGGTTGCTGACGGTTTGAATGTGGTATTGAAAGGTGAGTAAGATATTCAGGTCAAGGGGAGTGTTGCACACTGAGGGAAGAGCACAAAGAGCCTGGATACGGAGGCGTGAAACAGGATGACAGCTTCAGAGAAAGCACGAGCAGGGTGCATTTGCCAGAACATTGACTATGACTGTGGGAGAGGAGTCTGGAGAGAGGGTCCAGGATCAGATTGTGGGAGCCTCAGGGGCTGAGATCAGGAGCTCTGGCTTCCTTCTGCAAGTGATGCAAGCATAGTAAATGTCAGGGAGGAATGACACAACCAGATGTGTTTTAAATAGATGACTTCAGCAAAGTGGTAGTGGAGTTGCAGGTGGACGAGGCTGAGAACAGTCTCATCTCTGTGGTTCCACTGAGCGTGTCATAGGATTCAGCTCCCCTAGTGCAGGGACATGACCAAAGGGGGGACATGCTCAAAATAAGGAAGTGGAAGCAGTAGATGTGGTGATTTTAATAATGTGAGAGTTGAGGGAAAAGTTGAAGAACACACCTAAGTTTTGATTCTAGCAGCAAGTTCAGTGATGTTGTCATTTCCTAAAAGAGGCTAGGAGCAGATGGGGGGGATAATAAAGTTTGGAATGTGTCAAGTTTGGGGGGAGGTATGAGACCGCTCAGCTGCCCCAGGATGGAGAAACCAGAAGAAAGGAGATGTGGGTCAGGTTTGGTGAGTTCAGGCGTACACAAGATCAGATTCAGTGCCAGTGGAATATCCAAGTGGAGGAGTCCAGTAGGTGGTTGGATTTATGAGTATGGAGCTCAGCAGAGTGATCCACACTAATGAGAGAGATTGGGAGTCATCGATAAAAGTACTGTGGTTGAAAGCATGGGGGAGAAGGAAGATATTCAGGACTGTGAAGCTTGAGAAGAGTATTCAGGAAACCCAACTACTCTTAGCTCACTGAATCAGAGAATCCTGGTCTTGGGTGTTGATGTCCCAGGGAGTCCATTCTGTGGATGGGAGATGCTGTGGGGCCTGGGTTGGGATGGTACATGTGGGATACTATGGTTGCCCCTGGATATTTCATCAAGTGTGGGACCATTGTAGTACTTGTACCTTAGAAAGATGTCCAGCCTCTGTCATAGCAGGCTGGGGTCACAGCAGATAAACCAGTGACTAGGGTCACCGCAGATAAACCAGTGACTGATCTCTCAAACCAGTGAGGCCATAGGGTGTAAGTAAACCCTTGAGATAGGAGTCCCATATTAGGTAAAAAATATCATCACTGATGAAACAGCTGAAAGCTCATCTCAGTCCCAAGGAAATAGGTGGCCACCATAACTTACTCTAGACCCTTCTGTCTGGCTCTGGGTTACTCAGTGTCCTGGCTGATATTGATTAGGGAGTTTGAAATGACTGAGCCCTCAGGGGAAACCAAGCACAGCTCTAGCCAAGTGGGCCTGGCAAAGGCAAGGTACACACACCTCATATGGGTCTTGTTACCTTCATCATAGGGTAAGGGGATTGGTCCAGGATGATCTCAGAGACTTCTTGCAGTGCAATTTTCAATGGACTGTATTCTCTTTCCCTAAGGAGGTTGTGAGTTCTGAGGGCAGTGGCAGTCTTGGGTATCTTTATAACTCTACTGCTGATCCAAGCTTAAATCCCAGCTTCAGCTCTTGAAGCTATGCGACTTTAGACAAATTACTTAACTCTGTTATGTGGACAATACTGTTTATCATAGGTTGTTGTGAGGATTCAGTGAGAAGCATCTGTAAGCACCTCTATCAAAAGATGTTTTTAGCTGATGAGAGGTCAGCAATCTTTTTCTCTAAAGGCCCAGATAATAAGTAAATATTTTAGGCTTTGTGGGCCATAAACAATTTCTGTCATAACTACTCAACTCTGCCATTGTAGCATGAAAGTAGCCACAGACAACCTATAAAGGAATAGGTATAGCTGTCTTCCAATGAAATATGTATTATTTACAAGACACGTGGCAGGCTGGATTTGTAGGGTTTGACTCACGGGCTGTAGTTTACTGACCCCTGAGTTAGATCCATCAGCCTAGTGCTACCTTTCTTGAGGCCATAGGATCTCTTCCCCACACTCCTCCCACCTTTAAGTGAACAAAATCAGGATTTGGTTTGGGAGGAAGAAGGCAGAAGGTATCTGAATATTCAATCAAAATGTGAGCCTTGGTACTGAGCAGTCTGGTGCAGATGGAAAATGCCTTCCTTGCTTCCTAGGGGAAAATGAAGTCTCACGAAAAGTACATCCAGGAGAGGGACCACTGCTCTGAAACAATGGGCCCAGGGTTCTCGGCTCCACACCAACCCCATAAACTCGCAAGTGGCCCAGTTTGCACTTGTCCTTGGGCTACATGGAGTAATGTAATTATTTCGGGAAGCTTCACCCCCCCGCCAAGATGGGTCATCACCAACTGTGTCCAAAGCCTTCACAACATGCTTGTTTTTAATTGGTTATGTGGAGGCTTGGAAGCCTGCACAGTTCAGAGCTGGCATCTGAGGGGTGAAGAAGTCACCTGCCCCAAGATTCCTATGCCAATGGATCTGAGCTGAACAGGGAATGTAGTCTGCTGTGTGAAAGGTTGGCCCGTGTGGTAATCATGACTTGGCGCACACTAGTATTCTTTGGGGTCACCCCATATTTGAGATTTAAGTGAAAGGAGGGAACTACCTACCTCTCTTCCACATACACAGGTATGTTGGGAATACCCAAAGAGCTATTCCTCATTGTCCCAACATCCCTGCCACTTGGGGAGGGAGAGGAGGGCAGGGTTTCCTTATCCAACAAATGCTCCATCTCAGTCTTGCCTTGCCTGCTATGTCTGTCTCTCCACTCTGAGCTAACAGGTGTCTAAGCCCCTTGCCTTTAATTTTCTCCAAATATCTCTCTTGAAGCATTTGTCCGTAGAGTTGAATTTCATAAGAGCTCAGGATATCAACGGAGACAGGAGAAGCAAATCAAGCATTAAACAGCAGATAAAACTGTATTTTAAAGATTTCTGTTATTCAACTAATGCATCCCCAAGAGTTGCTCACTTGCTAAAATATCTTTGTTATCCCCTCCCTCCCCAGGCCCATGGTGTGATTCAGACTTCCTATCCCTCTTGGCTGTCTTTTTTCAGTACCCTCTCGGCTCTCTCACTCCCACCAAATCATGCCCTGAGGCCACATCCAAGCCATTTTTCAGAAATTGTGCTTTAAAAACCCTCTCTGTGCTGGATCTCCACCTGCCCCGGGGGCACAATAATAGTGCCTATCCCCTGGGGCTCAGGAGGGACCACAAGCAGAAATTGCCTGGGGCCTGGCTGGCACAGGTGAGGAGTGGGCCATTCAGAGGGCTACCTGCCCAGAACTCCTTTCATGATGTTAGATTCTTTGTTCATATGTAGTAGATGTGAAAAAAATAAAAAAGTTTTTCACTTGATGTTTGCAGTGGTGTGGATGACATTCTTAGTAAAAGGAACAGCCTGGGCCAAACCATAGTGTTATGGTAGTGAACAGTGTATTCTGGAAATGGAACATAGATTAGTTTGGCTCAGATGTAAATAACATTGGGAAGCCACAAAATAATGTGATTAGGAAACCAGGTGAAATTGTGAAGGCCTTGCTGAGATTGTGGGTCATCTAAGAAGTTTGTATTTTATCCTGTAGGAGTCTGAGTCCAGCCCAGAAGTGACATAGTCAGATTTTCTGCTTAGAGGCATCCTTCTTTGCCTATGTAGAGGGAGAGCAAATGAAGGCAGGAAGCAAACAATGGCGCAGGGAAGGGGGGTGAGGAGGGCCTCAAGGAGGAATTAACAGAAGGAGAAGAGAGTATTTGTGGCACATCTGGGGCTTCTCCAAGATGAGGTAGTACCATGGCCAGCAATTAGCGGGGCAAGATGGTGGTATGGACGCTGGGTTTTTACTGAGCAAGATGGTAGTCCGGCAAAGGTTTTAGCAGAGCAAGATGATGGTGCTTGGGAGATTAGCAGGGTGAAATGGTGAGCTCTACCAGGTGTTAGTAGTAGCAGGTGATAAGAACCTCGTGGGACCTAGAAGGTGGTGGGGGACACTTCGGGAGATGACACACTATGTATCAGGCATCTTGAGTTTCTATGACTGACTGACTCCTGAGTATCTCTACAATTGTACAAAATGAGACAATTTTATGTATCAAGATAACCAACCACTCAATAACTATGAACTAGTTCAGTGGTCCCCCCACCCACCCCGTTGCATGTTCTAACCACTTGGGAGCTTTAGAAATGCAAAGACCAGGTCCCACCATAGACGATTTGACTCTGACCTCTGTGTAGGTAGATCTTGAGCACATTTGCTTATTTATTGATTTTTTACCCGTCACCCAGGTAATTCTAATGTGCAGCCACGGTTGAGAACCACTTAGGAGTGGAAATGGGGGTGAAGAGGACTTTATCACATTTCCAAGTGGATAGAGGAGCCTCAGCAGGTGTGGATGGAGGTGCCGACAAGTGGCAAACATTTTGGAACTTCACCACGCACTGGCATTAATTTGTTTTCTCGTCTGCTGTAAATAACAGCAGCTCATGGATTCATCAAGGCTTCCCTCTTCTGCTGGGTGCTGAATATAATTTCAGGGGCTCTGGCTCTGAGCAAGCCGTGCTGTCAGGATGTATTAGACTTCCTCCTGAAAGATCAAGTTCTGGCTTCTCCTCTGAATAGAGTGTGGGCTGCTTTTTGCCCTTAGAATTAGGTAGAATGAGAGAGTCAAGGAGATTTCCCAGGATCATGAACAGTTTGGGTAGATTTCAGGCTGGAAAGTGGTTCTGACTGGTATACAATGGTGAGCCAGATGTCCTGGGTTTCAGCGACACTGTGACCTTGGGCACATCCCGTAATATCCCTGAGTCTCAGCCGCCATGTCTATACAGAAGGCAGGTAATGCCATTCCCACTAGATAAGGCTGGTGTTCCAAAGAGATGGTGATGATGGTGCTTTATGAATGTTTATCTCAGCTGTTCTTCATGTTGGCCGGTGCACATAGATGTTAACAAACCCATTTTAACAGATGAATAAACTGAGATCTGACAGCCTAGGAACTTGTCCAAGGTCACATATCTCTTAAATGACAAAATCAGGAATATGACCTTGGCCTTCAGACTTCAGAGCCCATTGTCTTCATTGTCAGATAAACTGATATGTGCTGTGAAATGTGGCAACTATATAGATCCAACCACGTATTAATTTAAAGACAGTGTTTTTGAAATTGGCAACTTTGCTGTTTGTTAGAAGGAAAATCTTGTGGGTTCATTAGAAATCATGTCAGGCATTTATTCATGTTTTATTTCGTTCCTTTGTTCAACATATATTTCAGGAAGGGAGCGAGGTATGTCCCAGGCTGGCCACCCCAGGTGCCATTGGGTGCGGGGGGAGGCATTTCTGAGGGCCTGAGAAGGTAGGATGGAGGCTGGCCTAAGTAAACTCTTCATTTTGCTAAGAGTCAGAGTCCTGAACAGGCCCCGGCGTCCCCATCTGTGTAGTGATGAATTCACCCTGACAGGCCAGACCATTAGAGCAATGGAAAGCCCATTACACCATGCTGCACCAGTGATCCAGGGGTTATAGATGAGCATGAGAGGGAGCAGGAGTCCAGGGGGCCTCTGGCTGCCATCCATCACCCCCCGGCAGTGCCACTGCCTCGGGGTGGGCGCCTCGAGGGTGTCTCTTTAGTTCACGGGCCCACAGCCCAGGGTCAGACCGACCACAGGGGCAGCATGGCTCCGATCAGTGAGCCCCTCTGCCCTCTGCTCTGATCTCAGCTGTGTTTTTAAGGCTCCTGTGTTGATTTATTCTTTCAACTCACTCAACCAAAAAGTACTGAGCCTGCTGGGTGCTGGGAGGCAAGATGAGTGAGACTGAGGCCCCTGTCATCGGGGAGGCCACGATGCAGGATGAAAAGGAACCTGCCAGCAGACAAGCATCGCTGGGCTAGCCTCAGCCTCCCAGTTAGAGCCACATCAAGGAGGACATCACTCTGACTGGCCTGTGCTGCTCCTCAGTGAGGGGAGCCAAATGCTGTGATCTCAGGTTTTTAGTTTGGGAGAAAAACCCAGGCAGATGTGGGGTCACATTCCCATCACATCAGCTGAGTGATCTTGAGCTTAAACTAGCTCCCCAGTCTCTCTGAGCCTCAGTTTCCCTGATAGTCTACAATCTGTGCAGTCTGATGTGCCTTGGCCTCTATAATATTTCCTAACACTTCCCAGTGTTAATAATGAAGAAATATTATCATCCTCTTAATATGCCTTTCCCTCCCCCAACATGCCCTATCATTATTTCTCCTGGTTCTGGGTTGCCTTAGTTTACCTTACTGCTTTACGTCTCAGGGACATTTGGGGATCATAGTCCTGTTATAATTTAGTCTTCCTGAAACCTTCCTCCCTCATCTTTAGTATTCTCTCTTTTTGCATCCTCACACCCTAATATTTCTCTGGCCTCTCCAAGGCACTTTTCCAAGGTCAGGGGCTCTAGATGACCTTAGGACAAGGACCCAGGATTTCCTGGGGCAATGGATTCAGGCCCGCTAATGCTTCTGTGCCACCTACCACAGTGTCTCACACAGACTAGGCACTCAGAATATAGGTTCAGTAACTGCGTGCATCACATCCATGTCCATTCCCTCACTTTACCATTTTGAAATGGTTGTAACAGATTCAGAGAGGGTGGATGACACCCTAGGTCACACAGTTATGTCAGCAGCAGAACTTGATCTCATGCTCCATGATGCCATGTGTGCATGTAGTGTTGAGCATTTACTCTGGGCCGGATGCCACACTAGTATTCTTCTTCAGGATCACACGTGGAACCTCACAGTGACCCATGAAAGAAATTCTGCTTTCTCCAGTTTGCAAGTGAGGAATCTGAATCTTAGGGACATCAGGAGCTTGTCCCCAAATCATAGAACTAGAGAGTTGGCAGACCCTGGGTTCTAAGCAGGTCTGACTTTAGAGACTTTATTAAGTGTGGTTTTCATCTCCTTCCTAACACCCCACTCTACAAGGTGGTGAGTAGTTAGTGGGCATCAGAGTGATTCAGAGGAGAAGACAGAGTGTTCAAGGCAGACAAGGTGAGTGAGCTTTCAGGACGGATGATGCTGAGGGACTCGAAGCCACAACAGGCCACCAAAATCATGGACTCTGGATAAAGGGGCCCATTTAATCATAGTGCTTCATCTGGGGACAAATGTGGTCTTTAAAACACACACAAAAAACCCACTATATTCAGGAAAAGAAGATAATCAGAGAAACAAACAGTAACTCACATGTTCAAAACCTGAAGCAAATGCCTCATGCCAGGGTCATAGTTAGTAAAAATATTTATGTAAAAGTTTCCAAAATTATAGACTTCTCAAAAATATTCATTGAGCTACATTCAGGCTATTTTAAGACAGTTCCCCTGCCATCTCCAAAAGATTGAAAATCATTCAGAAGCATGAATCAGAGGCCAATAACTTGTGATACATGAGAGGGACTAATGATGGTTTATAATTCAATTTTGGCCTAAAATAAAGTTTAATAATACATGGAGGGGCCTCATTTTCCTCTTATTAAAATGAAGGATATGGCTTCAGGGAGAAATTAGCTAATTGAAGAGAAATATTTCAGCTCTAAGGAAAATAAAGGATGCAGATTGCCCTCCTAAAAGGAAAAACAGGAACTGAGCAATCTTGAGAAGTTATCTTTCAGCTTGAAGAAATTGCTCGCAGAAGAAAACCTGTATGACAATCCAGAAGACCCCAAAATAAAATACACCCTGGAGAAATTCCAACATTTCATTTAAGGTAGAAACTTGGTAAGTCAAACCCTGCAAGGCTGAGCTTTGACCTTTTTCTACCCCTGGGGTCACAGCTCAGCTCCCTCAGTCTTGGATCACATAATTGTTTCTGAGCTAGTCATGCCTTCTGCTTCCTGCCTTCCTTGTCTCCCTCAGCCGCTCCGCTGCCACCAACCAGAAATGCCACCCCCGTCCCTATGCTCTCACGTCCTATGTCTTCTGAATGACCACGAGCTAGATTGGTTCTCTTGTCTAAGCAGCTCTGAGTTCTGTACCTTTCCGCCCTCTTCCCTACGTCCTTTTCTCCCTATTCCTTGCTTTGCCCCATATTCCATCTAGAATCTTCCAGCAGCCTCTTCATCGTATCCAATTTCCCACTTTCCTGTGTCTCCTTCACATTACCGACTAAGTGATCTCTCTAAGAGACTCACCTGGCCAAGTCTCTGATCTTCTGAAAATTATTCTGCAGTTGGGTCTCCATAACTTGTAGAATACAGTCCAAACTCCCTATCTCAATACAGTTTGCCCTCCCAGTCTTCCTTCCTTTTACCCCGTGTTCTAGAACTCTGTCCTCAGTCCAACCAATTTCTTGCAAATGTCAGAACACATTCTGCTCTGTCATGCCTTCCATTTGCCTATCCGTCTTCTCCGTTCTACTAAAAATGCCATTACCTTGCTTGTTCGGCTGATGTTCAGCATGAGACGTGTCATACTGGACACGTCTCTCAAGGATCATACTCTCTGTTGGGTATTATTTTCATGTTTAGATTAGAGGAAATACTGAATTCTGCTATTTGCTTGGGAAAATAATTACTGGGTTCTTCTTGCTTTCATTGGTTTCTGATGCCGTTGTCCCATAAACCAAATTTCACATTCCTGGGCCTCTTTTCATGGAATGTCCTCTGTTGCCTTTACTACACAATGCTGAAAACTTACTGTTTCGATTATTAAAGATACTTACTGTGGCAGACCAGCAGATAGCTGTCTGCTAACTTTCTTGGTGAAAACAGACCCTGGTTCTCTGCCAGCAGAGAGAGGAAGGCAGATACCGCCTGTATGAATTTCCCAGGGCTGCCATAACCAAGTACCACAAAGTGGGTGGCTTAAAACAACAGAAACTTATTCTCACAGTTCTGGAGGCCAAATGTCTGAAATCAAGGTGTTGGCAGGGCCACCTCTGAACGTTTGAAAGTAAAATCTTTGCTGGCCTCTCTCCACTTCGGACTGCTGCCAGCCACCCATGGTGGTCCTGGGCTTGGAGATATATCCCTCCCATCTCTACCTCTATCTTCTCCTGGACTTCTTCCATGTGTGTATCTGTGCATCTCCTTCTCTCCTGACAAGGACGTAGTCATTGGGTTTAGGACCCACTCTCCTCCTGTATGACTTCATCTTAACTAATCACATCTGTAGCTTCTCAGGTTCTGGGAGGACATAAATTTTGAGGAGACCCTATTCAACCCACTCTAGCTCAGCACCCTGCAACCTGGCTGGGTCTCACATCCTCTATAAGACAAAATCTGCAAAGGTCACTGAGTCATTTCTTGGTTGAGCTCCTTTGATTTAAGTTAATAATAGTTAACAGTTACTTAGTATTTCCATGTGCCAGACACTTTACATGTATAAATTCATCTAATAGAGTTAATGAAAATTCTTTCTGAATGCCGACATTAGTTTACTTATCACTTTTGGGTTTTGGTGTGGTTATGAGTTCGGACATTTTGCCTTTTTTCCTGAGTCAGTGGTATTTTAATGAGGAGTGGGAGGAGCCTAGGCAAAGGTCATCTTAACCTTTCTGTCTTTGGAGGGACATTTACATAACTGTCTTCCCATTCTGTAATTCTTACTTTTAAAATAAATCAGCAATCAGAGGGAAATCTTACTTTTCAATTTCCAGGTTATTTGGTGACATCTTAATTTTTGATCTCACATAGGAATATATGTGCAGTGGTACGTGTAGAACACATACCAAACTCCAGGACATATTCTAGATGTTCCATAAAGGTTTGCAGACTGAACAGATTGTGTTAAATACATATGTAGGTGATTCTGACATAGTTGTTCATAGTGAACCTTTGCCCGTTCCCAGTGATAACCATCTTTCCCTGTCCAACACCCATCACTTTTTCATAAATCATGCAGAATTTTTTCAAAGAATCAACTCCAGAATATATTCCTATGTAGTTTTACAAATCTACTTTTGCTCCCTTTTAGAAGTAGACCACTCAGCTAGCATACCAAATTTGACTCCAAATTATCAGTGTGCAGAGCAATGAATTTGACCTACACATATTCAGTTGAGTTTCAGACACTCTGGGAGCCCCATGGCCCTTGGCCTTTGTCTCCCATCATCAGGTAGGACCTGAGGTCAGAAGCCTCATCACTGGATCTTATATTTGGTTGGGTTTCCTGGACTCACCCTCCGTGATCAGCTGCCTGAATCACCCCAAGCCCATAATACAAAAACTGGGAAAGTTCTAACCTCCTAATCAGGATGTTCAGCTGTGTTTGCCTATGATGCCCAACCCCACCTTGAGAACCCTCTCCTCTGCCTTTATGTAGGTTTGGAGGTGGGTTGTTGAGGGACATAACCAAACTCACCTCAATCAGTTATAGGAGCAAACGCCCAAACCAGGCAGTGGGGCTCATCTCCTGGTAGCCCATCACTTCTGCTCTGCATCATTCCTCCTTTTCCCCAGACCCTCCCTGTGGAGTCCCCAGTGAAATGCTCTTCCCCAGCACTCACCGTGAAGAATGGAGTGGGAGGAGCCTTAAGAGATGTGAGCAACATATTATGCTCAGAGAAGGAAAGCCTGTAATGGAGATGGGAACTGGAGGGTTTTAGGGTAAAGAGACCTGCACCTGAGGGCTCTCAGTGATACAGTCAGACAGGCAGCTAGTAAGTGAGAAAGAGCAGCCACTAAGCAGCAGGATAGCAGGAGAAGACATCTTGCGTGCACACGCAAAGTCTGTAGGGCCAGTCCTGGGGAAACAGTAGCTGCCCAGCTGTGTGAGCAAAGCTTATTTCTGCTCTCCTGCTCTGTGTCCTCCCCCAGACATACATATGTATTACCTTTGTTTTTAAATTGCTTTGAGCTTGGGGCACCTCAAGCCCCAAGGATGGCTCAGTCAGTTGAACGTCCAACTCTGGTTTGGCTCAGGTCATGATCTCAAGGTTGTGGGATAGAGCCCCGCATTGGGCTCTATGCTCAGTGCTGAATCTGGTTTAGATTCTCTCTCCCTTTCTTCCTCCCTCACTCTCTCCCCCAAATAAATAAAATCTTTTAAATAAACAAATAAATTGTTTAGAACTTTACATTCTGGAGTCAGCACAATTACTCTTCTAGGAACTTGTTTATGTGAGGGTATCAGCCTAGAAAAGTTCCTAGGGAAAATTTCTTTTTCTTATGCTGTCATAGGGTTTAAGTGGAAAAGAAAGTTGATTTAAAAAGATAAAGTAATTAAGGGTATAGGAAGTACCTTGATGAGGAAAGATGGCGATAGGGTATCCTGAACAACCCACATTTGAGAAGGTCTGGGAGGGATCTAGGGCCCTTCAAAGTTCAGTATTTCCCAGATCAGCGTTCTCTGTGAGATACCTGGGATTCAAATTTCCACAGAGGGACCTGTTTGCAGGACTTGGTGTTCAAAGCAGTATAGATTTGCCCCACCTCTTAAACTTCTTTAGTTCCCTCTTTTTTTTTGCAGAATTCCTATCACACAGATACTAGTTCATTCCTTTAGCTAGAACATGGTGAGAATCAGATTTATTGCCTGTGGTCCTTGCTATTTGGTGTTACAGTTTGTCAACAATGCTGAAAGCTGGCTTCATTTTCTGAGCCACACCTATCAGTGCAGGTCAGTGTTTGGGGTACCAGTCCTGCAGGGGAGCTGAACCATTCATCAGTGGACGCATCTCTTCCATTGGGCACATTGCCCCACTCAGTAGCTGTACATCTGCAAATCTGCTTCTAATCAAATACCAAGAATCAACATAAGAAACTACAATAGCACAGCTCCTCACATATAGTAGGTGCTTAATAGATATTTGTGGAATGAATAAATAGCATAAGATGATAATAGCTGACATTTCAGACTCTGGAGTTAGATAGACCTGGTCTAGGCTCTTGGTTCTGCCACTTGGTAGCTGTGGGATCTTGAGCAATTTACTTAATCTGTCTGAGTCTCAGTTTCTCTTTCTGTTAAGTGGGGGTGACAACATTCTTATGTCAGGGGGTTATTATGAGACTTTCGTGATTTATATGAGGAAGCAAACCATATCAGTCCCTGTGCCTACCCCACTGGGGCTGCTTAGTAAATGTTACCTCTTGTGGCTATTATTACTCTCACTCAGGATAATAATGATTACAAAGATAAATACAGGCGGTCTAATTTATAGTGTCTGATTCATATATCTACCTCACGTATGCCCCTCACATGCATCCTTAACGATTAGCGTTGGGAATACCATTTTTCTTCCTGCTGCTGCATTCTGGAAATGCCTTCCCTGCTTGTCTATGTCTACATTCTCTCTAGAGCCAGGTCCCTTGTCCAGCCCTTCCCAGCTAGCTAAGTCCGCCTCCCTGTGCTCCTGGAGCCCTCCCTATACCCTTCTTTCTGGGGGCGCTTGTCACAGTGGAGGCCAGGTTTCCTCATTATCTGCTCTCCTCACCGGACCAGCTTGTGCGGGGCAGGATTGCACTTGGACATGCTGATGAGCAAGGAGGCCATGGAGGAAGAGAGGAAGAAAGGTAAAGTTCAGCTCTATTTTTACTCAGCCAAAAACCTGGGGCTGCTTCTGTTGCTGAGTCTCCTGGAGATGTCCTGCCTTTCTTTGTTCTTCTGCCTGGCTGCCTGTGGCTCCCTGCGGCCCTGACACTGACAACTCTCAGGAAGCCCCAGGAAGCCTTCGTGCTTGTCTCTGGGACAGGAACCAAATGTTGCCATCCTCAGGGGGCCAGAGGAGAAGACAGGTTCTCATGGGAGGAGCCAGCTGGCCCAGGGAGAAAAGAACCTGGCAGATGCATTTTTGTCACCAGAGAGCATAAAGAGAACCATAAGGGAGCTTTGTGACTCCTCAGGAGTCGCATAACTTTTCTGATCTGTTTCCTCAGCTCTGAGACTTAAAGCTTGATTAGAAAAACAGTTTTCCAACTGGGTTCAGCATCTTCCAAAGCATTCCTCAGGCTGATCAAGCCCTTCTGAGGCCAAGGCCCCGCCCCTTCCTAGCTTGCCAATCACAGACGCCCCTTCCCTGCATGCGCCACCAAGCACAGAAGCTCTCCCCTTCTCACGCCACCAATCAGAATAGCCCTGACTAAAGTGTTTTACATAGGGAGCTTTCCTCTGTGCTTTTCTTTTATATGGTACTGGCAGTTGGTTTTCAAAAAGCCTTTAGGAGCCTCTAAAAGAGATAATTTCCATGTCTTTTTCTATTCCCAAGAGTGTATGACACTCAAAATCACACTAAGCGTACAAAGAAGAAGGAAGAGATGAAGGGATGGACTTCCGGGCGCCATCTTCCATGTACTCCGCACTGCCGCGAACCCTTTGGTCACCGCTGCCCCGGCCCGAAGCGGATTCTTCTCTGCGTTGACCTCAAGCCTGAGCTCTTGTAGGAATAGATCTTGCCTGAGACCATTAATTCAGCTGAACAGTATTTGTGAACGAGTGTTTTGTGCCATCCACTGGCGAGTGTTTTGTGCCATCCACTGGCCTGGCCGTTACGGAGCTTACATAGCTTTACACGACCCCAAGGAGTCTTGGGTCTGGAGAGAACGTTTCAAAGCGAGCACGTTAAGCCCAGAGGGTCTCCCAGTGCTTGCTATAAACTACTTTACTTCTGCCTTCCCGGTTTTATTCCTTATTAGCAGAAAGACTAGAAGATCCTTCTTGAATTAGCCACAATCCCAATCCCAAACAGTTTATGTGGTTCAAAAAAGCCAGGTCTACTCCCAAAGCTCCTGGAGAAAATAGGAAAGTCCCCTCATTCCATTCTTGCTCTAATTTCTCACTGCCACATGGTGTCACTGTGGAGCACGGGTCCTGCTCAGTCTGGTGGCTGCTCCTTTACCCGGCCCAGAGGCTTTTGCTGACCCAAATCCTACAGGTCTTTCCAAGGTGCTGCCAACTTGGGTGCCAAGATTTCCCCTTTTAGTTCCATGCTTTTCTGCTCAGTCACTGCTTGACAAAGAATATTTTTACAGCAAGGAGGCTGGATCAGCTTTAGCTACACATGATACTGGAATCAACCTGCCCCCACAAGGTCTGTGGTCCATGTATTAAATCAATGTCATTGACCAAGACTCTTCCAACCTCTGAGCCATTTTATATCCTGTCTTAGTGTATTTCCATGTAGAATCCTGTAAACTCTTTCACAGATTCTCCTCCCAACTCCCAGCTCAAGTTAAGGGAATGCTGCTGAAGTCTGTCTTGCTTAAGCCAGGTAATATTCCATTATCCTCTTCCCCCAGAACAATTTGTGTGTGTGTGTATATATATATATATGTATATATATATATATATAT
>ML100117.1:100636-139192 GCA_003697995.1 Taxidea taxus jeffersonii
ATATTCTTAACTATAGTTATCCTGTTGATCTATACATATATATAACAAAGGATATTATTTTCCCCTAAATGTCAGTTTTTCTAAGGTTATCTGTTCCATCTCTCTAGGAAGATTTTATATTAACTGATAATTCACACAAACTCTTTTTCGCTTGCCTGATTCCTATAGTGATTTCTCTTCTTAGTAAACTCAGATGTGCATATATTGGTGTGATTTAGCAGTGTCACACCTGTGCACACTCAGCTGGAAATGGAGCTGAGGCTCTGCCCTCCCCAAGAGCCATCACATGGCCTCTGGCTCTCGGTTTCCAGGCTCTGACATCTGCCAAGGCTGAGGCCAACTTTGAGATGGACACTCAGGGATCTGCAAGGAGAGAAAGTGATTTCTTTAGTTGGCTGCTTCATAGAGAAAGTGAAAGAAACATGTCAGTTCCTGAGGGGAAGCTGTGAAAGCTTAATGGAAAGTTTTACCAGGATTGGGAGAGAGAGAAAAAAAATGAAAACAAAAACAAACACACTGAGAACAACTTCCAGGAGACAATAAAACGTTCATCTGAGGGAAGGAGAAGGAGAGGCATTTTTTCCCAAATGCCCACACTTGGGTTCAATGCAGAGTCATTTAAAGAACACAGACGTTGGAATCTGAAAGGAATGTGTTCCAGCCCTACACTTCGATTGGTGTGGTCTTGGGTGAATCACTCAACTTTATGGATCAGTTTCCTCATCTGTAAAATGGAGGTGGGTACTTATTGTGCAGTTGCAAAGAGAAACAATCCAGGGGAGGGAACATAGCACATTGTTTGACAATAGATAGAACCTTGCACTGTCCTCAGGTAAACTTAGAGGGCGCCTGGGTGGCTCATTCAGTTAAGTATCCAACCCTTGATTTCAACTCAGGTCATGATCTCAAGGTTGTGAGTTCAAACCCCCTGTTGGGCTCCACGCTTGGTGTGGAGCTTACTTTAAAGAAATAATACACAAACACACACATGCACACACACACACGCGTAGATGCATACATATACATATATATATATACACATATATATATATAATGAACAAAGAAGAAATTCAGTTAGCCCGCAAATAAAGACTATTTAGTGAAGGGATATTATGTAGATGATGGGCAGGGCTAGGGGAACAATGGGAGGATAGTGAGACACCCAGAGCCTAACAACTGCAAAAGCATTACCACCTCAGTTTAAAGGACCAGGAGGAGGTACTGTGGCTGGAGTTCACAAAGTGGAGGCCACAAAGCAGAAACTTTAGCTGGGGTATAGTTGGCAGGTACAACTACTGCCAGAGTTGTTGTTGAAATTGGGTGGGGAGTTGGGGAAGTCATGGCTCACCTTCATCCCCACCCTCCGGGCTCCTGCCACGGCCTCCTGTTGCAGTCCCCACCACCAGGGAAAACTGGCTTTAGTAAACCAGGCTGGGTTTATTAAACGCAGCGAGCAAGGAAGACCAGCCATGAACTGGTGTATCAAAAATATCTCAAAGGAGAAGCATTAGGGAAGGTACTTGTAAGGTTGTGGGGCTCACAGGAGGGTTTTAGCACAGCAGTTAATAAGCTTGGCTTGGGCAGAGACTGACCAGAATTTAACAATCAGGGGTCTTATCTCTGGAACAGATGAGTTCATACGGAGTTGTTGTTGTATGGGGCTCTATGAGCTTAACTGGTGTTGCATGTCGTGATTCACATTTTATCCCTTATTTGGGCCAGTGTTCATTTTGGAAGTTTTGTTTTCTGTTTTATTTTTCATTTCCATTAGCCAAACCCTCCCAGAAGGTAGCCAATAAGGGAGCCCAGACAAGACGATCAGGAAAGGGGAAAATGTTCTGGGGGACAAATGTAGATGAACCAGTACCCTTCCCTGCCTGGCTGCTTCCTTTTCTCTCTTCATTCCCTCTCCCACTGCTTCTTTTCCCAGCTGATAGTAATTCTTCCTCAACTATGTCATGGCAACATCTTCTACTCATTTCCACACTTTGAGAATTCCTGCTCTAGGCCTTAGAAAATTATATCTATATTGTAAAAACATAACATAATATAATGTATTATGTTGTTGAACATTTTTAGGCGTCAAACAGTTACACAAGGTGTCTTTTATACCCAGAGGTCTTATTTTCTACATCAGCACTGTCCAACAGAGCTTTTCAGAAAAGTCTTATAATCTGTATTAATACAGTAGCCATTTGCCACAGGTGACTACTGAGCATTTGGACTGTCACTATTATACATAAGGAGCTGGGTTTTTAATTTTGGTTAATTTACATTTCAACAGCCACACACAGCCAGGGCCACTAAATTAGACAGTGCCACTCAAAGTTGCATTGTAAGGACTACTGTCATTATCTACATTTTACACATGAGAAAACATTTTACACACACAGGAGTCCTGGTGAGATTAAGTGATATGCCCATGATGATCTGGCTGGTAAATGACAGAGCCAGGACAGGAACTCAGGTCCCCATGGCCCCAAAGCACTCAGCTCTATAACACAACTGCTTCTTCTGCTGCGATACCCTTCTCAGTCTCTTGGGCAACTCCTACTCATCCTTCAAGACCCAGCTCAACTGTCTTTTCTTCCATGATCTGTATAATCCTCAAAGCTTTCAATACATGGCTGTATTATATTTAGTAAATATCTCACTCAGTGCACTTTTCACATCGTGTTGAAGTTATTTAATAATATACATTTCTATCTATTTATATGCGAGAGAGCATGAACACAGGGAGGGGCAGAGGGAGAGGGAGAAGCAAACTCATGCTAAGTAGTGAGCCTGACACAGGGCTCGATCCCAGGACCCTGAGATCATGACCTAAGCTGAAGCCAGCTGCTTAACTGACTGAGCCGCCCAGGTGTCCCTTAATCATGTACATTTCTTAGCAGAGTGTGAGGTCTTTAAGGGTAAGAACCGAGTCACTATGGGAGGCACATAGTAGGTACAATGAAAAAGTGTTGTAAATGAGTGTTTTCTCCTCATTGTTGCTACATGGATTCCCTATGCACTGAAGAGGTAATGCTATCCTATGGGCTGGTTGGTGCTAATTTCATCTATTTTCTTCATGGTTTTAAATTCTATAGATCAACACAATCTCTGCTGAGAGAAAATTCAGGCCTGCCGCCCTCACTCTTGGGTTCCTTGCACACTCCTGTTCTTGGGTGATCAATAGCTCTGGCTTGGAGTATTTTAAGACTGCTGCTGTCCTTTTGACTCAAGCCTTTCTTCTCCCAGCCATCACACATTTGCCAGCAGGGCTCCCCAGAAAGTGGTGGGTCAACAGTGCCTGAGGATTGTAATATAAGGCAATAGGTTCTCCTGAGTCAGGTGCAAACGTGGTCCACTGCCTTCTGGACAGATACATACATCTCTATGTATCTAGGATAGCCTTGGGCCAAAGGATCACCATCTGAGGGTCCCTGGGAAGTATAAATATCCTGGTAAAATGGGATAGAGGCATTCTGACTCTATCTGGGACACAGCATTGTTACAAATGGCTCTGAGAGGGCAGAAGAGGGAAGAAAGCCGAGTCCTAAGAAAATGACTCTACAGACCTGGAACATCCTGATGGTGTCTATTCAGGACAAGTCTGTCAACCCTTTCAAGGGAAGGGACTCTCAGGAAATGGCCTTATCCCTGTGTCTTCATTGTGTTGTCCACTGTGACTGTTCATCCTTCAGCAGCTTTGCATTGCCCTCAGAAAGAACTTCTAATTCCTCAGCATTGTTTTCCAGCCATGCCAGTAGGTCAAATCTCAAATGCCAATGAGGGCCTGGTGGAGAATATCAAGAGTGAAGTGTGGTTTGAGGGATTTCACAAGCTGGAAAGCCCACAGCCGTTCGGGGAGATCAGCCACAACTCCTCCTGACCGTTGTCACATGTAAGAATGAAAAATCTGGGCTCTTCTTTTTCTTTCAGTAGAAGAGGGAAATCTAGATTTTGGTGTAAAATCGCTGGTTTCTTACTTTGTAAGACCAAGTAGAGCATATCTCCAGATCAGGTTTGATCCAAGGGCTGTTATTTTACAACCCTGTCACCTGCCCTGGCTCCATTGCCCTTGATTCCTTCATGCGTGGTCCTCTTTTGCTATTTTGGCCTGCTCTCCACTTCTGGAATATCTCATCTTCATTCATACCTTGGGACATTTGCACATGCCATGCCTTCATCCCACAGTTCCTTTCCCTCCCATTTTTATGTGAAGCCTACACTAGTCCTTCAAGGACCAGCTCAAGAAGTCTTCTCTTCTCTAGAAGTCTCCCCAGGTACCCGGGCATTTTCTCCTTCCCTTGGGCTTTCATAGCCCTATTGCCACCTTGGCTGTGGCATTTATTCTTTTATATGCTTGTTTGTGGGCTCATTGTGAGTTTTCTCAATTAGACAGAGTGCTCTTGAGCTCCAGGACTGTACAGTTTACATAGCCAGCTTCCTGCCTGACACCACTCCTCAAGTGCTTCCCAGCAACCTCAGATTCAGATTGTCCCGATCAGAAGAACTGATTTGAATTCCCTCCCACCAGCCTGATTCCATTCCTATGCTACCATCTCAGTGAATGACAATAGCCTCTCCCACTAATCAGCCCAGAAATTGGGAATTCATCTTCAGCGCCTTCCTTGCCCTCACCTTCTTAATCCCACCAGTCACCAAGCAGGACCTTCTTTCAGTTTTTCTACTTAACCTCCATCCTTCTCAATTGGCCCTTCTCGTAACTTAGTAGATGGTCAGTAGATACTTCTTTGATGAATTAATTGTGGGCTTGTTACCATGTAGGATTTCAGAGTAGATTGTACAGTGAGGACTACAGCCATCATGAGCCACTTCCTGAAGAAAACAGAATGGGGTGGGACCTTATTGGCCCCATAGGCTGGGGGGAAGTGGAGGGCAAAAGAGTATGACAGCCAAGGAGAATGGAGTAATAGCTGGAATGAGTAGGGGCCATGTTATAACAAGAAGAGTGGGCTGGCCCAACTGGAAGGGAATATTTTGGGAAAGGTAGATGGAGAGAAATGAGGCAGGATCAGTATGGAGGGTCTGGAAGCCTCGAAAAAATACTCAGAGTCTGTGCGTCAGAAAACAGGGAGTTTGCTTTTCCTGAGTAGGAGATCTGTGTTTATGTGACCCAAGTAGGAAGGAACAGGGCATAAGAGAAGCTAAGAATGATGGTAGGCTATGGACAGCATGGGCTATGGGCTTGGAGTTCACCGGACGCTGGGGCGGCCACAAGACACCTAGACACTGGGCTATTTCTGAGCAAGGGCAATGTTGGAGGGAGAGTTTACACATCAGGGGGGCATGAAGTATATAGAAAAGGCTGCCCATTGCCTCTTAGTCTGATTTGCTAAGCACTGACCTTCTCTCCAACAAAGTTGGAAGAAAAAACAGCTAAGCTGGCAATGTTTCTCATTCTTCATTGGCCATCATAATCCCTTATTAGAGCAGCAAATTAATGAGAATACTTATCACCATCCTGATGCTAGGGGACCTTTCGAGTGCTTTCCAGATGGCAGAGTACTTGTTCATCGTCTTCTCTGGTTCCTACACCAAGCCTACCAGGTCACTGGTGGTGCTGATCTTAACCTCCTATAGATAAGGCTACTGGGGTCCTGGAGGAGAATTAACAAGAGGTCAGGCTGGTGAGAGTTCTGTAACATGACTGTTACTTGAGATTTCACTTTAAAACATTGTTTCTCAGGGTGGGCGTGAGTTCCTCCAAGATTCTGTTTTAGTCATGTTGAGTGGAATTAACTATCCCAAGGTAGATTTGGAGACCACAGTGCCCCCCTACCCTGCCTGGGCATAAGACCTAGCCTGGCTCTGATGTTACAATTATGGTGTCGTTGTACCCAGCGCTGATGTGTCCCAGAGTTCTAGACTTCCCACTGCCGTGAAAGACCTTTGAGGCACTTCTTAGCAGGGACCTGTTTTTACAGACTGCCACTTTTAGACAGCCTGTGAGCACTGCAGTGTGCCTGCCTTCAGCAACCCCTCAAAGTTGAGACGGAAATAGCCCTTCCTACAGGGAACAAAAATAGAAATCATGAAATGAATCCATGTATTCTTATCTTTGTGCAGGGCACTCCTGTCATATGGGCAGCTGCCGTTTCCAACTTTCTGCCACGTGAAATGGCAGCAAAGGGCTTTCCCTGTAAGGAAGGGAAAATGCAAAAACTTGTGTTGTTTTCCATGATGGAATGGTTCCTGGTCTGGTCTGGTCTTGTCTTTTTCTTTTACCCTCACTTCACTCCCTTCCCTCCCTTCCTCTTCCCTCCCCTTCCCTAATAGACACATTCTTTGAATCTGCCCCCATTGCAACTCAGGTTGCTCTGTGTGTGTTGATATGTCAGAGGTGAGTATAGGAAACAGAGGGATGAGATGGAACCCTTGCCCACAAAGGGCTTCCCGCCTGTCGGGGAAACATACATAACAGATATTGGCAATCCAGGGCTGTAGGTTCTGGAACAGAAGGATGCCCAGGGAGTTCTGAGAGGACAGAGAGAGAGAGGGCACATGGCCTCTTTATAAGCCAGCATCCTTCTGATGACAGGAAAAGCATTTCCATCATTTCCCGGCCTTGGGCTCAGTTCTGTGACCTTATAAACAGAATGTAAATTGCTTCATTTTTCAGAGAGGCAGGAAATAATTTCCTGGTTGAGACTTTTAAAAAGTTGTGTGCCGATTCTGGAGGAGGCAATTCCCTAATTATATTCCATTTTCCAAAATGAAGACATGCTATTTCTCAGATCTTGGAGCAAGATGCCTCCAAGGGATTAAATATTAATAAGATCCTTCCTTCCTCTTTTCCATCCTTATCACATTTTAAAATGCATTTTTCCTCCTCTCACCTCCTTCATGTATTCATTCAGTCTCTTGATCCATCCGCCTGGAATTTGCCATGAATGTTGCTGGCACAGGGGATGCGCACTTGAAATAACAGATTCCCTCCATGAGTCTTAACCCTGGAAGTCCACCACCGTCTCTGAAGAATCCAGCTTTCATATGAATACAAATGCTCTGGAACCACCTCCAGGTTAGATTTTTAAGTGATAAGAGCAAAATGTAGGGAAGTGTGTAGTCTGGTAACAGTTGTGCGGGAAATGATTTGGGGAGGAAAAATGTGCATATTTTCTTCTATCTGCACAGAATATGTCTGAGGGAATATATTTGAAGCTAGAGGTCTTGGTTGCCTGTGGAAATGGGAAGAGTTGTCTGGCAGAGAAAGAGAGGAACCTTATTTGATAGCCCATTGAACTCCGTGCCATAGGAATGTATTTTCATTTAAAAACAATTTTAGTAAACATAGAAAGTAAATAAATTAAAAAATAATCTGCAGACCTCCCTCCAGACATTCTGAATCAGTGTGCTAGGGTGCCCCCTCCCCCCCGCATCACATTCTATGCTCTGGTCATCCTTAACCATTTGCCGTTCTCCAAATGGGCTACATTCTGTCTGGTCTCTGTGATTTGCACATTCAGCTCTTTTTGCCTTTTGCCTGGCACACACTTCCCTTCCAGAGACCCATTCCCACCCCTTATGGTTACCCCCAGCACTGCCTTCTTTAGAGAGATATCTCAACTCTGAAAACAACCCACACTCTCCCATCGTAATTCTTACAATGGTCTATGTACTTGGGTAGAGGTGCAATGCTTAGTGAGAAGCTACCAGTCTCATGGGATATCTGTATGCAGATACAGATATCTGCATACAGATGTCCCATGAGTACTTATAAAGGTATTCCCTTGGGTTATGAAGGAAATCTCAAAATATTAAGAGTTTTAGTCCCAGAATGAAAATTTCCCAATGGAGAGGACAGATACACCAAGAATCCTGTCTCCAGTTTCAAACTTCCTTTTTCTCTCCAATTCTCCATTTCATCCTAAAGTGACCCCAAGGAAGCATTGTTTACCATAACAATGACCCACAGAATCCTAAGCCCTTTGCCCCAAATCCCTTTAGCATCACTGGCATAAACGCATGTTTCAAAACTATCTTACTGAACTCCAAGATAGAACATTAGAGGGGTAATCTCAGAGCCTGTGAGGAATTTACTTTAAATAAAGGCATTTATGAAGGAGAGAGTTCTGATCCTTTCCAGAGAGAGTTCTGCAGAGCTCATCAGCTCTGTCCCAATTTGCGTGAGGCTTGAAGGGAGGGAGATCCTTGCATGAGTCATTTGCTTGGAGCACCTGCCACACAGCATCTTATCACACAAGTCTCTGGAGCATTGTCCTACACATCATGACTCTCTTATACTCAGGACATAGAAACATAGAGCCCTCCTCCCCACTCAGTGCCTTCCCTTTCATTGCAATGCCCCACTCTGAAGACCCAACGCTTCTGTGAACTAACACCAAGAAGGACCTCCCTCTTCAGGTCTGACAAGTACTCAGGCCCAACTGCATAACCATGAGTCATTCACACAGAATCCAGTCATCATGTAATTAAGATGTAAAGCATTGCATCACATGTCCTCATGTGAAACTGGATTAAAATCATGCAAATATCAGTGTTAAATCACTATTGATAGTCCTTTGGGAAGTTCATGGTTTTCAGTGACCCTAAGATAAATGACTAGCCCTATGTCCAATTCACCATTCATCCACCCATCCATCCACCCACCTATCCATCCTTCCCTCTGTTGGTCCATTTCACTATCCATCACTCATGCATTTGTTTAACCATCTCCACCTATCCTGCCTGTCTTTCCTTCTTCCCTCCCTTTCTCTCTTCCCTCCTCCCTCCTTGCATTCCTCTTTCCTTCACTGCCTCTCTCTTTCCTTCCTACTGTATACCCATCTACCCACCCACGAATATTTGTGGTAGTCAATAGTTTATTCTCTGGAGTCAAACTGAATGGGTTTGGACTCCAGCTGTAAATTACTACCATGTGACTTGGCCTCTCTGAACCTCCTTTCCCTCATTTGCATGTTGGGGATGAATAATAATATTTACTTCATACTTCTTGGGTTGGGTGAGAATTACCTGAGATACTAAAGTCTCAGGAACACTTCTTGCAATATAGTAGCCATTATTACTAATCACCTACTGTGGACATTGAAGAAACCAAGACATGCAAGGTCTAGCCGTCTGTGAGGAGCTCCTCACTGCAATGAGATTCAGACATTGTCTACTTTTTATGCAGTTGATTATTTCAATATTTATCACTTAAAGTACAAACGGGTGAGTCAAACATATAATTTGAAAATTATAACTCAATATGTGAAAAGGAGACTCCAGAACTCTTAACTGTGTGAGTAATGGACAATTTCTGGCATTTGGACAGGACTAGGGTGGGATGGGGCTGTTCTGGGGACAGTTGGTCTTACAGTCTACCCAGTAACAGCCCCTGCTCTGTATCAGTCAGGCAATGGACTGTCTTCAAGGCAAGATATTTCCTTTGTTATCTCTCTTCTGTTATCGGCAAACCCATGGAGGCCAAGCAATCTGTTCTAATTTTGTCTTCCAAGACAGGCTTAATGTTGTTGTTGGCTTTTTGAAATTATTTTTTCCCTTAGGGTCCTCATATGGCATCCAATCCTCAGTTATAGATAGCGTGAGTGAATGATTCGCCCCAATGATTTGAAGGTCCTGGCTCTGGGGTCCTCTCCTTAGATGGGTCTCAATAGTTTATTTGCACCCAATTATTCAAAGATAGAATTTTTCATACTTTTTTGTTCAAGAAATGAAAGCTTTTATTTTCCCCAGGTGAAGTCTCTTGTGGATTTTTAGTAAGTAAGATAGGTAACACGAATCTTATATACAATCATAGATACACTTTGGAGACAATATTATCTGAAGTAAATGTGGTTACACGTGATGGAGAAACGTGTCCACAAACTCTAGCAGAAGTATAAAGATTAATTCACCTCAATTAACAAACCACCTTTATTATGATATCATTTAGATGACTTGACGTTGGAAATGCCCCAGAAAACAACAATAAGAAATGGTTCTTCTGTGCATATGTCACATCAGCCGGCTAAACTTTGGCAATGGAGAATTATTTTTATGGGTCCTTTCCCAAGCTGTGAAAGGAACATTTATGTTAATCTCTCTCAGTATCCAAAAGGGAAAGTCTATTTGTGTTCAGATGAGAAAGGCAAAGAAATTAACATTTATGGTGCACCTTCTAGGTGTTTGCACTGTGCAGAGTGCTTGGTATACATCACGAGCTCCGTGAATCCTCAACCGTATTGTCTGGATTTGCTGTCTCTGTTCTGCCCGCTCCCCCTCTTACCCATTCCAGTCTGTCTTCTTTCTACCGCCATTCACCCAAATAATTCTTGCCAAGGCCTCTAGCACATGACTTTAGGTGCAGTGGACATTTTCCAGTGTTTTATCATATTTGACACCTCACATTTGACATTCAGCTCTTCTGGAAATCTCTTCCTTTATCTTCCATGACACTACATGTCCTGGTTTTCCTCCTCTCTTTCTCTCTGTTGGTTCTCTGTTGTCTTGGAGGCACCTGTCTTTCCCAGGCAGAACGTTGTCCCACAGAAATCTCATTTACATTCAGGGCTCCCACTCTCTTCCATGTGCATATTGCCCCCAATTATGTATCTGTATATCCATCCTTAATCAGAACGTCCACTTACCTTCTTGTTATCACCACTTAGTTAACTTCATTTTTTCCTCTGAAACCTGGTTTTCCAGTATTTTCTAGCTCTTTGGGTGGCACCTCCATCCGTTCTCCACCAGAAACTTACAAAATGTCCTTGAAACCTCCCTCTTTATCATCCTTCATATCCAACCAATCACTAAGCCTTCTTGGCTCTACCTCCAATTATCTCCTGAGGTCTCTCTCTTCTCCATCTCCACCACCACCCTTAGTTGTTATCCTCAGTTCAAACTACCATAATCTCAAGTCTGGACCTGTAGAGCCTGCAGAATGGCTCCCTTGCCAAACACTCCTGCTCCCTCCGTTTGAATCTCCACCAGCAGCTAGAGGGGGATCCATGTAAAAAGTCAGGCCAGATCGTGTCTCACCCATTCCTCCCGCCCCCCAAATCCACCTCCAGATGAAACATGTCAGTGCCTTCTATTATCTTGGAATAATCACAATATCCTGACCAAGATCTATAAGGAGTTTCTGCCTGGAATGGCCTCCATCTTCCTCTCCCATCTCACCTCCTTTGTCGACCAGACAGAAGTTCTTGGCTGGGGGTAGAGGATGTTAAGATGAGTAATAGTACTTTAACATTTTTTGAAAGATTTTATTTTGTTCATTTGACAGAGAGAGAGAGAGAGAGAGAGAGAAGGAGACCGACCTCAAGCAGGCAGAGAGGCAGGCAGAGAGAGGGGGAGAAGATTCCCCACTGAGCAGAAAGCCCGATGCGGGGCTCCATTCCAGGACCCTGAGATCATGACCTGAGCCAAAGGCAGAGGCTTTAACCCACTGAGCCACCCAGATGCCCCGGTACTTTAACATTTTAAAGTCAATGACTAGTCAGAATAGCAGGGGCGAGTGTTCTGTGTCAGGAGTATGGATTGTGAATTTTCTATTTCTTACTAAGATTCGTATTTGATATGAAAAAGGAGGAGCTAACTTTCACAAGTGGACTATGAGACTGGCTTCTACATTAGCTGAATGTATTAAAGTCTATACAAAACCATTTTCTGCAGGTGTGGAAATAGGCTGCTTCTAAACAAGCAAGAAAGAGTCTATAAAAGAGAGGAGAGTCATGCCGTTGGGACATAGACCTAATTGGATTTTTCTGCTTACTACCGAGGACATAGTCACAGATAAAGTAAGACAGTTGAGAGGTCAAGTCAAAGGACAGTGGGGACTTTTGGGAAGTCTGTAATTTAACAAGGAGACAGAAGAAGAGGATCATATAAAAATACTATTTAAAAAAAAAAAAACAAAAAACAAAACTGGCCAATGTGATTAAAGATTTCGAAATCTGGAGATGGTCTCAGGTTATCGTGGTGGGCCCTAAATATAAGCATATGTGTCCTCGTAAGAGGATGGCAGTAAAGTATGGCACACAGGTGGAAGGGAAGGTGGCAGTGGGGCAACAAGATAAATTTTTGAGTGATGGGGCCACAGGCTAAGGAATTCCAGCACCCTGGCACCAGGGTGGGAGGAGCAAGGAGTGGATCTTTCCCTGCAGCCTCCAGAAGAAGGTAGCTCTGCTGACACCTCAGTGCCAGCCCAGTGACACCAATCTGGGACTCCTGGCCTCAAAAATTCAGAGAATTGATTTCTGCTGTTTCAGGTTGCTAAGTCTGTGGTAACTTGTTACAGCAGCATCCGGAAATGTGATGCCCTAATATTGATAATATCAGTCGTGATATGTGAGAAGCACTGACTCTGCACTTATATGACACTGACAGGTCCTCAATCTCCCAGCCTTCTGGATGCAGATTCGTGGGAGAGGAGGACCCAGCCAGAGAGAGTCTGTATAGCCGTGAAATGAGAACATATCTGAGTGATTTTGTTTTCAGCCCACTTATGCTATCTGATGTCTCCACAGCTCAGCTGACAGTTTCCCTTTTCAAAATCACGTTAAGATCCACTTCAGTGACTTGAACCCAAGAGTGATCTTGCCACTTTGAACTTCTGCCTCTTGCTTCCTGCCACAAGTAGGATAATCTTGTCCCAAGCACAAGGCTTTGCCACGCAAGAATGTGAATAATCATGCAGTCCCTTTGTTGTGAATGGTGTTGTCCACTTCACTCGTGTCCCCATGCTGTGGAGATGTCCTGGGCCCATCCCCACATTGATCCATTGTGTGGGAGACCAGGTCAAGGACTGCGCTAGTGGGTTCGGTTCAACTCAGAGATTTGTTAACATTAGTCCTATGCTGAAGAGCAAAGTACTCTGCATGCAGAGGTACAGAAAAAATGCAGTGCCAGAGAGTCAGAGAGCTGTAGAGAAGTATGGGCCTTGGTGAATTTATCAGTACTTAGAAGGAAGAGCATTTTATTTTATTTTATTTTATTTTATTTATTTATGAGAGAGAGAGAGAGTGTGTGTGTGCACACACGCAAGTGCAGGGAGGAGCAGAAGGAGAGGGACAAGCAGACTTCATGTTGAGCATTGAGCCTGATGCAGGGCCAGATCCCACAATGCCGAGATCATGACCTGAGCCAAAACCAAGGGTCGGACGCCCAACTGACTGAGCCACCCAGGTGCCCCAGGAAGGGCATTTTAAGCAACAGGAACAACAAGGAGTAAGGAATTAGAACAGCTTATGGAATTAGGGATAAGCAGGGGGTCCTGAAACTGGAGAGCAGTCCGTGTTTATGTGGGAGAACTACCTAAAGGAAGTCAATGGGGAGAAGTGGTCTTCCTAAGACTGAAGGAGAAGATGTGAGATACTGCATGTCTTGTAAATACAAGCAATTTTTAAAAAAGGTCGGTAACATGGGAATGCTGATGAAGATGAGAGCATAGGACCTCTAATATGCCATTTATGGGAGGCTGAATTAATACATTTGGGGACCAAGCCACTTTGCCATATGTATTTAAAACCATAAAAAATACCCATATATTTTATCTTGAGAATGCTGCCTCCAGAAATCTATTGTAAAGGAATAAAACAAAATATAGGAAGACATTGTGCATAAAAATGTTCATTGTAGTCAGAACTATGAGGTGAAAAGCAGGAAATAACTGACATATTCAAGAAGGAGGAAGTAGCTGAATAAATCCAAGTTAGTTCCCAGAGCTCCCAAGGTGGCAGCCAGAGGAGCAAAATCAGAAACATGAATTTTTGTTAATTTTTTAAATGGATGGAAAATTCCTATAAACTATTAACCATTTTAAAGCATACACTTCAGTGGCATTTGGTATATCCACAACGTTGTGCAACCATTACCGCCATCTGGCTCCAAAACATTTTCATTTCCCCAGATGGAAACCCTGAACTCATTCAACAGTCACTCCCTACCCATTCTCCCCCAGGTCCCTGGAAACCACTCATCAGCTTCCTGTCTCTATGGGTTTACTTATCCTGGGTAGTCCATATAAATGGGATTATACAATATGTGAACTCTTATATTTGGCTTCTTTCACTTAGCATAATGTTTTTGAGGTGAATCCATGTGGTAGCATGAGTCAGAACATCATTTCTTTTCATGGCTAAGTAATAGTCCATTATAGGGATAGACTGCACTTTGTTATCTACTCATGCATTTATGGGCACTTGGGTTGTTTTCAGCTTTGGAGGCTTGTGAGGCTGTATGCACATTTGTGATGACTTGTGATGCTATATGTACATTAGCGTACAGGTTTTTGTTTAAACACCCATTTTTTAATTCTTTTGAGTGCATATCTGAAAGTAGAATTTCTGGGCTGTCCCTTTTTTAAAAAAAGGAACTTGATATCTGTAGTCAGGCCTGCATGACTCCACTTGGCTTCAGTTCCAGCCACCCCCTGTGGTTTTATCCCCAACCTCTTTAATCCCCTCGTGAAGCTCCTCCAGCCCCTTGAAGACAGATGAGGGTACGATCACTCGCACTGAGTCTTTGGACTATTACTTAGCCAGGGAAAATGACTCCACACAATTTTTAATAACAGAGTAAATATTTCTGTTAGGAGGTTAGAGAGGGTCACAGCAGTTGTCATATCTACAGTACTTTCTCATCAAGACCAGGTGTCTAATCCTAATCTTAGTCCATAGGACTTGAACCTCTTTGCCATGGGAAAATGTTAATGAAGACACTGTGGGATGTTCTCCAAGCACAGCTCCCATTTTCTCATATCCAGGGGGCACTCCTCTCAAGAGAATATGCATAAAGAAATCCGTAGGGCTTCATAAGTTGACAGGTTGGCCACTTCCTGTATCACCTTGGACAGCTACTTCTACACAATAGGTGTTAGTAAATGGTTACTACTATTACTGCATTGCAGTAGACCTGGCATTTTCTTGATTTTCTGTCTTTGCAGGTACAACATACCATAGAAGGGATCCTTACCTCCATGTTCAGGAATGCTTCCTCAACCTCCAGACTCACTTCCTTAGAGAGAACCTCTGGCCCTCCTTGTTGATAGAAGCCATCCCATAGCAGGTGGCCTCCTCTTCTCATGGCATGCAACCCAATTTGTAATTCTGTGTTTGCCCTCTTATGTAACTTACATCCCCTCCTCTGACTGAGCTCCACGAAGAAAGGGGCCCCACATATCTACCTAGTATCTAGCACAGATGTAGAGGCCTGGAAAATACTTGTTGGAATAGTGAAGAAGAATTTAAAAATTGGGATTCTTGGAGCTCCTGGGTGGCTCAATCAGTTAAGCGTCTGCCGTCTGCTCACGTCATGATTTCAGGGTCCCGGGATCAAGCCCTGCATTGGGCTCCCTGCTCAGCTGGGATCCTGCTTATCCCTCTGTCTCTCTCCCACTCCTGCTAGTGCTCTCTCTCTCTCTCCAAGTAATTAATAAAATCTTTTAAAAAATGGAACTCTAGCCCTGATCCTCCTGGTCTTATGACCCTGTGCCCATGTTTTCCTAACGTTGTAAGGAACCAGGTTGCTTATGATAGGTGTCAGAGATACCTCAGCTTCTATTTCATAGAGCTTTGTGGGTAAGAGCACAGTGATCACCTTCCGTGTGTGTCTATTTCTAGTGCTTTCAGAGCACTTCCAAACCTGCGTGATGGTTCATCGATGACTTTCCCCCAACGTCCACCCTGGCATAGGGTGCAGGTGACGAGGAGTGGCCCTGACCTTCTGGGGGTCAGCAGCCCCCTGGCCATACTATCCTGCACTGTTAATAACTCACATGAAATCAGAAAGAGGCTCCTCTGCCCATCCTGGGGTCCCTGCCAGCAAAATGCAGAAGAACATATGGAAAGGAATAAATCACTTTTGTTCGCTTAACTGTGCTGGTCTGTCCTCCATGTGTGTGTTTTCTGTTGAGAGAAAGCAGGAAAATATAATAGAAAAAGAACAGGATTTGGAGTCGGACATATTGAATCCATTAATTTATTCATTTTTTTCCCCATGCAACAAATACTGTGATAGAACCTGCTTCATACTCTGATACTGGACTATACACTGGAGAATCAAAGACAAATACTTGAGTTTTGTTTTGTTTTTTGTTGGTTCATTTGTTTTCTCCCTGCGCCTCTGTTTCCTCTTCTAGAGAATGAGAATTGATAATAACACCTGGCTGCAGGCAAGCCTCAGACAGGCAATTGGAGACAATAGAGTAGACACTCAGTAAGAAATGCTAGAGGTAGCTTCCACCCAGAAAAATAACTAATTCTGCTTGTGTCCCTTCTTGCTCATTCCTTCACCATGCTCTGTTTCCCACCAGGACACCCTCCTAGCTGCTGCCTTCCTCCTTCTGCCCAGGCTCCTCTTGGCTTTCTCACTGAGCCCCTACCTTTCCTCACTCCCTCCTGCCACCTGCCTCCCTCCCACCAGCATCCCTTCCCCCAGCACTCTGCTGAGACCCTGTGACCTCTGAGCATCCTCGTGGTCGCTGAGTTGGGCCACCAGCATGGAGCAGGCAGGGTGGCCCATCAGGAGGGTATACTGTTAAGTGGAGGTCACACAGCAATTCTATTTTGGAAGCTTCAGGCCAGCAGGGCTCTTGACATCCGTTATCGAGGGAAGAGAGGGCTTGGTGGTGCCTGTCTCGGTACTTGGGATGGTCTGGCAGGCATCTCAGGGAGAGGCAGCCCTGTGCCAGGCAGCTCTGGCAAAGCATGAGTCTTCGAAGTGGAATTCTCCTCGAGGGGAACAGGAGGGAAACTGCAGCAGCAAGAGCTGGCTGGCGGGGGAGCGAGGGGGAGAAGTATGGTGGGAGGGAGGAGGAGACAAACACCCCACCTACTGCGCCCTTGAGAGGCAGCCGGGGAGATGGCAGGAGTGTGCCAGGAACAGACTTGTGTTTAGTCCCTCAAAACTGGGCAAGGGGACAGATGGGGCTCGGAACAGGATGGCGGCCTGCTTTCCCTGATTCCCTTCCTGAGTAAGTGCTGAGGTTCTCGTTCTGTGAAAATTCAGGAGAAGCACATGGTCCTCTTAATCTGCTTGAGAATAGGATAAAGGGCTGGAAGATAAGCTTTCGGAGGACCTTCTTCAGCAATGCTATGTAGGACATCACCCTGACATCCACTTGAGTAGATGTCTTTATTTTCTGAACCTCCACTAGAAGCTGGAGAGACAGAACCTGTCCCTAACCTTCTGTTGCTGACACGGTGGGTGTTTCTAGTGAGTCTTGCATTGGTTTGGGGGGGATAGAATCATGACCTGGTATAGTCAGGAAAAACCTTGAGGTGCCGGTACCTCTGGACCACAGGTGGATGGAGTGGTTGGTTAGAGATGAATAAAGAGTATGAGGAAGGTGACAGAGGGAAGGCATGGGTGAGGAGCAGGAAGGAGAGGTTCTCAGAGCTGCAGGAGCAAGAAGCAAGACCAGAAGTGAAAAGGGCAGGTCCTCGGAGCTCCTTGGCCATGAATTGAGCTGGGATCTACTCTGTGGGCCATGGGAAGCCAGCACAAGGTTCTGAGCATGAGAAGGTATACAAAGCCTTCCTCACAAGTTCTCCCAGGTAGTAGCGCTTTGCCTTTAAATTAGAGGTGAAAGTGAGGGGCCGGGGGCAGGAGGGGGCTACTGCACTAGTTCCCATGGACATGGGTGTACCCTAGGGTGGAGAGGGAGTGAAGTAGATGAAATACACACACATACACAGACACACACACACACACAAATTATAGATCCATGTATATGAATTATAGATACCTAGGAGAAGGTAGATTTGTATTGCATATGTGCGTATAAATATACACAGAAGATAGATTTGGTAGTTTCAAACATGGCTTTGGTTGGAGGTAGTGCTCCCCTGCAGGAGTTAGGTAATAAAAGAGGAGGGGAGGGCTCTCCCTCCTGGGGCTTATGGACCCCGAGAATGCTGCACACAGCTGAAGTTGGACTCCAGCTTCTCTGATAGGTATATTTTCAGGGCACGGGGCTGTCCTGATGGAAGGGTGGGTGGCATCAGTGGTCTAATCTGAGCAAGGCACTCAGCTTCGTTCCTGGCTCCAAGTTTGCCCAGTGGAAAGATAATGATATCTCACCCACCAGGCTGATATGGAAAATGAAAGAAAGCAGCCACTGCCCGCTGCTGAACATGGCTGATGCTTGGTCATTGTGAGCTCCCTGCCCTGGCTTTCTCTGCTCATTCCAACCCCAGCAACCATCCTTGGTGCTTGCTACCATTCTTGTCGCCCTAGAGTCCGGGCAAATAAAGAAGTCACATCACTCTGCCTTTCCTGTGCAAAACCCTTTAATACTTAACCCCACACTCATTTCCCACCTTTAACCCCCTTGCCAGCTGCACTGCAGAGACTGACCCTTCTTCCCTCCTAGACTGTGATGATCTCATTTCCACATTCAGATCCTTGCACTTGGTACTCCTCTGGGATATGCTCCCTGCACACCTTCGTGTCTGCCTCCTTAGACCATCATCTCTCAGCTGAAATGTCACCTCCACTGAAACATCTTTTTCAACCATCCAAGTTAACATGTCCCACCCTCTTCAATCATGGCCCCCTGGCACAACTTCATAGAAGTTTTCTGTCTGTGAAATTATCTGTGGTCTTTGCTTGTTGTTCATTACTGGTCTTTCCCCTACTGAAGCGTATGTTCTATGGGACTAGTGGCTTGGTTTTTCTTTTTCACTAAGGGAATACTGATTGTACCCTAGCACCCATATACCTAACACCTTATACTGGGTGTTCGGTGAATTATGTTCAATAACCAAGTCAATGCCAATCTACACCCTTATCCTAATTGTTAATTCCTTATGGAATTTGTCAAAGCTTGTCAGATCCATGATTGCCCTCAACAATCATATTTATATATGTGTGTGCACATGTATACATATATGTGTGTTGTACATACATGTACAATCATATATGCCTATGCTTTCACTCATGTATGTACAGAGATGCATATGGATTCATATGTATATATATGTGAGCTGTGTGTGTCCACTTATATGCAGGTTTTTTACAACACAGAACTGTAAATGTGTTTTCTCTTCCTTATGATTTCCTTTTTTTTTGTTTTAAGATTTTATTTATTTGAGAGAGAGAGAGCACAAGCCAGGGGAGGGACAGAAGGAGAGGGAGAAGCAGGCTCCCTGGGGAGCTCGATGCAGGCTCGACTGCAAGACCCCAGGACCATGACCTGAGCTGAAGGCAGATGTTTGACTAAGCCACCCGGGTTCCCCACTCTTCCTTTTTATTTTTTTAAAGATTTATTTACTTATTTGAGAGAGAGAGAAGGAAAGAGAGAGCTAGTGAATGGGGAGAGGGGCAGAGGGAGAGAATCTTCTAGCAGACTCCCTGCTGAGTGCAGAGGCCAACTCAGGGCTCCACCTGATGACCCATGAGATCATGACCTGAGCCAAAATGTGGAGTCAGATGCTCAACCAACTGAGCCACCCAGACACCCACTTATGATTTTCTTAGTAACATTTTCTCTTCTCTAGCTTGCCTTATTTTAAAAATATCACATAAAAAATACGTGCTAATAAACTTTATGTCATCAGTAAGGCTTCCAGTCAACAGTAGCTCATTTAAGGTAGGTTTTGGGGGAGGCAAAAATTATACACGGATATTCAACTGTGCGGCGGTCAGCATCCCTAACCCCTGCCTTGTTCTGCCATCCACTGCATACATTTATGTGCATCAGGAGTAGCAGAACACTTAATAGTATCCTCACTTGGCAGATGTGGAAACCAGCCTCAGATAGGAGAGTCCCATATTTTGTCCAGATTTAAGGAGAACCAGATCACATGCACTCTCATGCTCAGACTTGGGTAGATTTCTCCTCCTCCCAGTTATTGGGCAGAAACAGAGAAGATAAGCAACGAGCCCTGTTGGATCTTATAGCAAAATCCAAACCTGAAAACTGGCCCCACATCACCGTGGCCAGTGCTCCTGTCGATGGGAAACAATCAAGGGTCAAGAGGAGCCTATATGACCCATTTCCTTGTCTGTAAATTTGTATCCCTGATGAAGGCCCAGAGATGCTGAGAGGGAGAGTGAACTCATGATCATGACATTGATTTTGTGAGAACAGTGCTTGTCTTCTCATCCAAAATTGAAATTGTCAGTTATGGGTCCTGTTTCAGACTCTGCACTTCACTTATCTGTCTCTGCTGGGCTTTGGGAAGTGCAAAAATGCTCAAGGAAAACACTGTTTCCAGAGTGTGATCTTAGGAAGCCAGTCTCTTTCGATCAGCATTGTTATGTGCTGTCTGTGATGGACACTTTTGGCAGTCAGCCTATGGCATTCTCAGGGAAACATCTTCGAATGCATTAAATGGAATTAATGGGATTACAAAAGAAGTCAATTATACTGAAATACAGTTATCAAAATTCAAAACAAACTTTAAAAATACTAATATATGTATCTTTATTAATTCATTAAATAACAAGATCAGGCAACCCATCTAGTAACTATCATATTGGCAAAGTAGTGAGCAGTATAAATGAGGTATCTGCTTCCAATGTGCTGCGACACCAAAATGCCTTGGATTGTTACTAACGGCAGGACTGTTATTTTACTGACTGTTAATGCTACTGTGGTCTGTCTACATTCATAACTGAAGGAAATGGTAAATGTTCAGTTAGAGCAGGGGTCAACAAGCTGTTTTGTAAACTGCCAGAGAGTAAATATTTTTGATTTTTCAAATTTGCAGAACTGATGGTCTTTTTCACAATTATTTGATTCTGCTATTGTAACAAGAAGTAGCCACAGGCAAAATGCAAAAGAATGGGTATAGCTGTATTCCAGTAAAATTTTACTTCTGGAAATAGTCAGTGGGGCTGGATTTGTCCCATGGACTGTGGTTTACCAGTGCTTAAATTGGAGTCCAGTGAAAATAATCTTTCCCATCTAAGTTTGTGGACTGACTGACCCTTGACATGTTCCTTAATAGAGAAGGGGTCTATGGACCTTAGTTTAAGAAACACTTAAAGTTCATACAATGATTAAATAGCACATCGAATGAATTTAGGATATGTTGTAGGTAAGCCACAGTCACAGTGTACATGGGCGTAATAAAGGCTCTGAAAAGTCCTGCATTAACTTTATACCTCTTTATTTAAACAAGTTTTTCCTCACATTTGTGATTACAATTTTTTTTTCCTTTTGACAAGCTCCTGTGGTCATTACAGAGATCACACTTTGAAACCTACTATCTAAATCAATATCCCATAACAAACACACAGAACACCCATTCTAGAGTTGAGGACTATGTTAGACTAAGTTCAACAGAGCCACAGACAGAACCAATTGTGAATATGTGTGTGCCTGTGTGCATTTGTATAAAGAACGTTGTTTTTAAAAATTAACTGTGATTAGGGGGCTGGAAGGTCCAAAATCTGAAGGAAATGCAAACAAGAGCAATTATAGAAAACAATATGCGTTGCCTGAAGTCCAGTTTCAATGTTAATCTCATCTAAAAACACCCTCACAGAAACATCCAGAATCATGTTTGGCTGCATACTGGGTACTGTGGCCCAGCCAAGTTGGCACATGAAATTAACCTTTGCAAAGACCCTGAGTCTGGAAGAAAAGTGACTGCTCCGAAGTCTCATGGTGCTTAATGTCACAGATGTCACTAGAATTCAGGTTTCTTATCTCCAAGAATGTCGCGGTGGTTGGAATTTCATATTTCACAACAGTGTGTTACATTGTTGGCCTGTGAGTGGTGATTCTGAGCTGTCTGGCCGAAGAGGCTAGAATGTTCTGCAGATCTAGCAATATTCCTATAAATATTCTAGAAACTTGGTGTTGTAGAGGAAAGCCAGCCTGGCTGTCACTTAGAGCTGGGTTGTGGTTTGAGGGCCATGGAAAGAACCTCCAGCTCTCCTAAGCTTGTCAGCCCAGCTAGGAAGCCTGGAACTGACCCTTCAGTGGCTAATTCCTCTGAGCTTCTGCTAATACAGAGAGCAAGTGGGGCAAGCTAGGTGAGGATTGTTAGTAGCCTGACATAAGCATACTCATTTATTATTAAGGAATAGTCTGTAACATTTACAAATCACCTACTGTGTGTCAGACGCCATGTGAGATGCATTCGTCAGTGAGCCTCAGGTGGAGCTGCAAATAGTTAGATCCATGAAACTTTTTTAAACACTTTCTGAGGCTCCGTCCTCATGTCCACAGATTCTTATTTAATTCGTGTGGAGTAGGAACCTGGCTCTCCCCCCGCCTGAATTAAATCTCGCTAGTAGTCGGCTGCTGACATCTTAGGGTGAGAATCTCAGCAGAACCTGTCTGGCTCTAGCCCAGTGGTTCCCCAGCCCAGGCCTCACAGTAAACTCACCAGGGGAGATGTCTTAGATTCCAGATGCCCAGATCACACCCCAGCATCTCTGGTGGTGGACTCAAGCGTCTGTATTTTAGAAAGCCCTTCCAAGGACACTAACATGCGGCCAAGTTTGAGAACCAGGGATCTAACTCTTTGGGAGACCAGGGATCCGTATTTTCAATGAATGCCTCAGGGTTTAAGGAAGACATACTTTTTTGATCTCATCAAAGTGCAGATTCTATTTCATGAGCCAGAGGGGGCCTGAAATCCTGTATTTCTACCAACGCCCCCGAGATGCCAATGCTGCTGGTTCTCAGGCTATACTTTGCGTAGATCTTATCACTAAATTAGGCCAGGGGTTGATCTTACCACTAACTTAGCGTGAGACACCCAAGAGTTCTGCATGTGGACCACATTACCTTAGATCCACTGGACCCTACCCACCAGGTCTGGCTCAGGGGCTCCATTACCCTCACATCCAAGGAAACTGCCAATGATTCCAAATTCAGAAGGATATCAAGATTTTATCTCTATTTGTGTATATTGATTTTATCTTTGATTTTATCATCCTATTTGCAAGAAATTCATATGACATCTCTGAGTTGTAATTTTCTGGAGTACAAGAAGGGGAATTCTCTATTTACTTAGAGGCAGCAAGGAGCTGTGGAAATCTCATGGTCTTTGAGGACAGATGGGTTTGGGTGTAATTATGTCCTCCTGACTTATCCGAATTCCAGCTCTATGGCCTTGAGTAAGTCTCCACCTGTCACAAAAGAACATCATGACCCCTGTCCCTACAAGGGTGGAGGTTAAAGTGGTGGTGAGACATTGAATGGAAAATGGAGAGACACAAAGGAGAGGGCTGGGAGCTGAAAGGAGAGGCAGAAACATCATCAGATGAAGCAAAAAGACCTTTGTCTGCCCTGGTTTCCAGAAAGTGAGATTCCAGACCAGGCCAGCAGCCTGCTGGCTCTTGGAGGGATGTTTCACCTAGCCCAGCTCACAGTGGGCAGGGCAGGGCTAGGGTTTCTGGGCCTGTCCTTTGGAGACTGTCAGCAGGGACTTTTCCAGCTCCAACGTCTTTGAGTCTGTGAACTCACCCATCTGCTCATTTGGGCTCCTTCTCAGCAGGGCACTCTTGCATGTGTTGACAAAAAAAATCTTTTGACATGTAGAAGGTTAGTAATTTTTAGATTTCGCGAAAAGACGCTCAAAAATCTGTCTCCCCAGCCGGTCTTCCCTTCCCTCCTCCTCTATAGAGTCCTCCTTCGGATTAATTTGGCAGCCTTGCAGGTCCTCCTCCAAGACTTTTCAGGATTTACTTTGCAAACTTGGGCATCGAGCTCCCCTGTGTATCTGCAGTGCTCATATGATCCACATCTTTTCCAGAGTTGAGCAAACACTGATAATAACCTTGCTTGGACAGATGTTGGCGTGGAAAGAAGACCGGGAAT
Source organism: Taxidea taxus jeffersonii (assembly GCA_003697995.1). Taxonomy (NCBI): domain Eukaryota; kingdom Metazoa; phylum Chordata; class Mammalia; order Carnivora; family Mustelidae; genus Taxidea; species Taxidea taxus. The sequence continues at coordinate 124,371 of ML100117.1, forward strand.
GGAAAGAGAACTAGATTCAGGTCAAGAGTTCTGAGTTTGAATTTGCTGCTTAAAAGCTGTGTGACTTCAGGAAAGTTGCTCAGCATCTCTGAGTCCCAGTCTTTTTCATGTGTGAAAGGAGGCTGATGACATCTACCTTGTATGTTGTAAACTTAGAAAATGCAAAAGTGTTGAGCATATTGACTCACACACAGTAAGTTTCCATAAAGTTTTTTCCTTTCTCTTAAAAAAGTATTATTTATTCTTTTTGACATCTTCAAGCCAGTTCTAGTGCATTTTCCCTTCACTTATAATGCATGTGTCTCATAGATGTGGCATTTTCACTCTGTGCTAAGATGGCAAAGGTGAAAGGGTCATTGCTTGAGTACCTACTCTGTTCCAGGCACTGTTGCGTATAATGGCATCTTGTTCCCACAGCATGGCTTGGAGCTGGACATTGTCATACATGTCATTAACCCTGCTGGACAGATACATAGGAGCTGAGTGATTTCCCATGGTCGCCCAGCTCTGAATGCAGTCGGGACGCAAGCCTAGTTCTGTCTGATATTCGCTGGGGCACATACTCATTGCTACATTCATAATCTTGTGTTGATGATGCTGACCATGGAGAGTCACTGTGATGTTTCAGAAGAATGTAGGTGTGGCTGAGGCTTGGAGGAGGATAGAAAGGCATGGTGGAAATGAGTGGGGATGCCCATTTTGTGTTAATAGAAGGAAATAGTCTGAAATGTCATCACTCCAGGAGGCAGAATGGGCTGCCCTACAAGGAGAGGTGGACTCCCCACTGTGGCAGGTGCTTAGCAGGAAGTCACCGGCCTGGTGGGACCCTCCTGCGGTTCTGTTGAGGCTCTGTTGTTTCTCCTCCTGTGACCTCTGCCGAGTCCCTTACACCTCAGTGCCTCCACGTCTTCTTCTGTAAAGTTGATAAAGGGCACCCACCTGCTGGAGTGGCTCTGAGGTTGAAGGGAGATGATCCACGAAAAGAGCCAAGAACCACTTCTGACATGCAGTGAGGTGCCATAAATGTAGCTGCTAGCATCATTTTCATTTCTACAAATAAACCATAAAAAAGAAAAATGAAGTTTATTTCTGGTTTGGCTCATTCACCTAAAAAGCCCTTGAATCAAAGACCTATTATGTGTCCCCAGCCTTGGGCTGTTGTGTAGATGAGAAGAGGTCAGTGGCAGGCATCTATTAGGTTCTCAATAAACTGTAGATGGTCGTGGTGGTGGTATTTTAGTTTTGCTCTTTGGGTCCATGAGGTGGTTCCGGGGATGGGGGTGTGGTCCATATTGTCACCAGTGAGAGCAAGTGCACATGGAGACTGTCTCCCATGAGGCTGTGCTGGACCTGTAGGGTAGAACCTCACAGCTCTCCACCTCCCAGAGGCTGGGTGGGGAAAAGCCTAGTTGGGCTTACATCCCTCCCAGTGGCAGGGACTAGGTTCTCTTTCACCCCCGCAAGGGCTCTCCCAGTGAAGTCACCGAATTTGCTTTGATTGGATCTGGAAGGGCATGTAGTAATCTTTAAGTAGTAGCACTCACCCATTCATGTTTATAATGGTTTGTAGCTTAGGAAACATTTCCCGAGGCCCCCTTTGTCTATTTGTTGGGTCACTCGTTCCACAGATATTTACTGAGTAACTGCTATGGGTTAGGGATCCTGAAGGCCCTGGGGAAGCAAAGAAAAATTGGATCCTTACCCTGGTTGCCACGAACACCCTTCAAAGTGGTCTGATGATAATAAGTGACCCTCCTCCCCTGCCAGGGAAACCTCCACCTGGAGCATTGTTTCTAGGGGCTCCTGGATATAATACAAGCTTCATGACAGCAGCAAGGTGGTCCAAGTTGTTCTTTCTGTATCTCCTGTGCTGGAAAGATCTAGCCTTGCACATCATCAGGGCACAATACATGCTTGTTGGCATGTGTTATCAAGTTGCCCTTCCTTATCTTCACTTGGTCACTAAGTGTTTCACGGAGAACAGGTCACGAATCACAGCAACACAGTTGCAGGGACCAGAACTTCTCGAAGTCTAGCATGCGGATGAATCTCTTGTGGAAATTGTTAAAAGGAACAGTGCTGGGTCCCATCCTAGAATTTCAAATTCAGTTTAAGTGAGTGAATGAATGAACCTTCTCTGAAAGCTTTATAGTGGAAAAGATATAGACCAGGAGCTGGCAAATCTTTTCTATAAAGAAGTACCCTGTACAAATATTGTTCTGTAAAAAAAAAATTCTATAAAAAACATTCTGGCAATTATTTCTGCAAAACTATACAAATATTAAATATTTCAGACAGGGGAGGGTCTCTGCTGCAATGATTCAGCCCTGACTTTACATTGTGGGAGTAGCCATAGATGATAATTAAATGAATGGATGTGGCTGTGTTTCAATAAAACTTTATTTATGATAATAGACAAGGACTTGACTTGGCCCATAGGCTGTAATTGCCAGCCCCTGCGTCCAAACATCTTTCTTTTACAAAGGGTGAAATTGAGGCCAGACTCAAAATCTTGTCCATAATCAGGGTTAAAAGGGAGAAGGTACAGGTTTTGCCTTCTGTCGCCCACAGTTCTTGGAAGGACAGCCTCAGATGAGCATGTTTGGAAAACAAAATGAGCCCGTTTCTGCAATGAAATGCTTGCAAGCAGGACTCCCTGCATATGGAGATTCTCTTCCAAGTAGCTAGAAACTATAGAGAATTCTTGACTTGGTATTTTTAGAAAAACGGCCTTTTCCCCACCATCAGTTTTCAATCTGGCAGCGTCAATATGCATTGCCAGAGTTTTAATTGAAACACCAAATTAAAGTTTTCTCTGATTACTTTAGCAAAGCTGAATACGAACGCCTGCTTAAATACTTTTTTTTTTCAGAAATTCATAAAGCTTCAAAATCTTAGGGAAGCTTTAGTGTTCAATGAGAAAGCTGGAAGGTTAGAGAAAGTGGTCCCATAGATAATGAGCTCCTTAGAAACTACCTGACAAAATTTTCCACAGATTTATCCAGAATTATCGGAGATGGTAATCCAACTGTGCATTCTCTGTTCAGGTGGGTGTGGGCTGCAGAGAGAGTCACATCCTTTTGCCTGACCCATCCCACCTCACTGTTGCCTGAATGCACAAAAACAGAAATCTCATTTAAGCAGTATTTTTGGAGTCCTTGTTCTATGCATCAGGCATTGCATTGGGTCCAGCTGTGATGCAGAGAGGTCAGGAGTTAGGAAGAGGACAGAAATTTTCAAGGGGCAAAAAAATCATGTGCTTTGTGTTCAAAAGGCTCACAGTCTGGTGGGGAAGGCAAATTCTGTGCATCCCTTAGGAGAATTCGACCAGCTATAACAAGGCTTTTACCCAAAGGATAATTTCCATCTGATAAAAAGTCCAATGGCATCAGGGAGTAGGGGGTTGGTTGTTTCAATACTCTGAGTAACAATAAATTAATGTTTAAAACACAGTGTTTTTCAAAGTGCAGTTCTTAGACAATTTGCATGAGGAGTGCCCAGATCTTGTCAAAACCACAACTTCCCGCGCTCCATCACCAGCTGCTTTCATTAAGGAGGGTCAATAATCCTCTTAGGGGTGCTGATACACACCACCATTTTGGAATTGCTGATTCAGGCTGTAATCAGGGGTTAGGTTTGACAAGTGTATGAGATTTTGGAGAGAATTTCGGGTCCTGCTGAGGAGTTTAGACTTTGTTCTCTAGGCTGTCAAGAAGTCCCGAAGGTTTTGATCAGGAGAGTGACATAGTCAAAAGTGTGGCTGAGAAGATCAGTCTGCCAGCTGTGAGTTAGGAAGCCATTGCACTCACTTACTCGTGGGCATAAGGATAACATGGAGGACATGGGGAGGGAGAAGGAGAGGAGAAGTGAGTTGGGGGAAATCGGAGGGGGAGACGAGCCATGAGAGACTATGGACTCTGAGAAACTGAGTGTTTTGGAGGGGAGGGGAAGGGAGTGGAGGGTTGGGTGAGCCTGGTGGTGGGTATTCAGGAGGGCACGTATTGCATGGAGCACTGGGTGTGGTGATTAACAATGAATCTTGGAATACTGAAAAAAAATTACAATATTAAAGATAAAAAAAAATCCATTGCACTCACCCGAGAAGAACATGCTAGGCATGAGCACGGTCATACATGCAAAGAACTTAGATGGTGTCCAGCACAGAGGAAATGGGCAACACCTTCCAGTTATAGTGTTTGCTTCTGAGCTGAGCTAATGGCAATGAGAAGCAAGAGGCGGGAGTATGGCTGAATTCCAGTAGCAAAGACTGAACACAATCGGAGACCCGCCTTGTGTGAGCTATTTCATTTCTTTGCTTGTGTCTGTGATAGCCAATGACAATCCCTTCTTCATATTCGATGGAATTTGAAGTTGGCTCTTGGTATCAGGGCTGCAGTCCACAGAAAGCATATCGGAGCTTCCTGAAAGATCTGAGCTGGTGACATCTAGGTGTGGAACCCTTGGCTCCTCCTTGCCCATTTGCTTTTGTTTCCTATGAAACTATCCATTTCTACATGGACACAACCTTCTCTTTTGCCTATATTTCTAGTGTCCTTCTAGCAGCCAAAATATATAAACCCTCACATTTCAGATACATAACACAAAATTTCAAATATTAAGTACAGTGGGATATTTTCCTCCATATGGTGATTCAGGGACTTGGGCACTTTTTATCCCATAGCTTGGTCATCCCTCAGAACAGATATTCTTGAAGTGTGGTCCTGAACCAGCAGCCTCATCTGGGAGTTTGTGAGAAGGGCAAATTCTCAGGCTTTACCCTAGACCTACTGAATCAGAACCTTGAGGGGAGGGAAGCCTAGAAATCTGGGCTTCCACACACTCTTCAGGGGTTCTGAAACAGCTCAAGTTTGAGAACCGCTGCTCCAGGTCTCTGGAGCATTCTGCTTTCTGCCCAAAGGGGCAGGATGGGGAGGCACGTATTAGCAGGCTTGAAGCACCAGGACCTAATGGGTATAGGTCACTTTCCACCCACTTCACTGGCTACTCCCACTGCAAGGCAGCCTGGGATTTGTAGCCTGAGCATCCAAAAGAATAAAAAACAGGTCGTGTTGAGTTTGCAGCATGATCCCTATGTTCCCATCTGTAAAACAGCACAATAATGCATGGTCACAGGGAGACTGTGAGGATTATTGATAAAATGCAATCTCAGCTCCTGGCTCAGAAGAGATGCTCAGTAAATTTTTGTCCTCTACCTGCCCTGTCCCCGAGCCCCCAGGATGGTCCAGAGATGACTGGTCGTCTTCTATCACTTAGGCTACTTGGGAAGTTTTCTGTTCGTCTCTGTGATCTGTCCACCAATCACCGCTGTCAGCAATGCTCTCACTCCGTACATAGTGACTTTAACATAGCACCAAATGAGGTCCCACTATCTGAAAGGCACCTTAGATAAAACGTATCATTTGTTCCTACCTACACTTTGGGAGGTACGACATCTAACTCCCTTTTTCATAGAAGAGAAACCCGGGGGTGGGAAAGATGAAGTGTCCAGCAAACGTCCCCAGCTGCTATGTGATAGCTGAGTAGCTGCCTGGCTCTTTCTGGTCTACTTGGCCACCTCAGGGCTGGAGAACAGACTGGGAAGTAAAGGGTGAAGCCTGAAGCCCAAGGAGCTCACAGGGTAGGTGATGACCGGAGAGAGACACAAAAAGACACTGACGTTCAAGGCATGTGCGTATGTCTCCTCACCTTGTTCTAGGGAGGGGGGAACAAACAACAATCCCACAATCCTGGAGATTTAAGGCAAACTGACTCATGTGACGCCATTAAAAAGCCGTATGAGCTAAGCTCTCTGTGAGCAGTAGACGCAGTGGTCGTGGTGGGCTTTGACGTCAGTCTGGATGTGCGTGTGTAAAATCTGCTTATACACAGTGTGTGACACACGAGCCTCCGTGGGAAAAGTCCCGTCTCCATGGCAATCGGCCGTGTGTCTCAGACATTGTCTGGGGCTTAGGAAGGCCAGCTTGCTGCCCTGGAGACGGCAGACACCGGCCAAACAGTGAGACCCAGGAGGAAGGCAAAGCCCTCTTGCCCTTACCCAGCAACTCAGGGTCCTGGGAGAGCCCGGAAGTAATAGATGGACCCATTGCCAGGGAAATATCGTGCGGTAAACACCCCCTCCTGAGGTTCTCAGCATTCTGGTTGACATCAGGTGGCCTGGTTTTATAAGCAAATACAAATTTCCTGTTTGGAAATACAGAGGGCCTGTTTCATCCAGAGAAACAGGATAAATGGCCAGTAACATCCCCAAACTCCCAGATTCAGTAGAAATTAGTTCAGTTTCCTTATTCTAGAATGCCTTAACAATAGCTATGACTCACTGAGCATCTAGTATGTGCTAGGCACTTTGCTGGACCCCATACTTTCATTATTGCCTAGCCTTTCAACAGCCCCATAAGGTAGCTATTCCCATTTTACAAGTGAGACTCCTGTGGCTCAGAGAGGCTAAGTGTCATGCCCACAGTCACACAGCGCACAGGTCTAAAAGCACAAGCTTGGGTTATTTTGGTCCCAGCTGCCTCTGGCATTGAAGGTAATGGCCAACAAAACCAGCCTGAGATGGGAGACATGCTTAGCACCAACATGGTAAGGCTGGGCTAGTGCCCATGAAAGCAGCACATGAAAACTGAAGAGCAGTGGGGACACATAGTAGAGCAAAGAGCGTCAAGTCAGTATCTCCGGGAAGCAGGGCTCTAGGGCCGGAGATGGGGATCCAGCCCCAGGAAGTGAGTCCTTGGGAGAGCACACCGAGAACTGACATTATTGCCTAGACACGGATGGGTTGCCAGGCCAATGCCAGGCCCAGGGCCGAACTGAGAGAGCTGGACCAGCCCAGCCACGTGGTCCTTGCTCACTCTCTAAACTAGTGGTGACATCAGCACCAGAGCAGCAGGATGAAGGCGTGATGCCAGCCCAAACCTGCTGGAACCCAATACTGCCTCAGTAAGAGACTGTTAGGGGATGCAGGGTGAATTGGCTTTAGGGTCAGATCGATTAACCCCAGTTCCACCTCCTAGTTAATGCAGATTCTTGGGCAAGTTCCCTCAGACCTCAGTAACTCGGGTCTCTGGACTAAAATGGGGACCGTGATGTACCCACGCACATGGTCATTGGCCGAATTAAACATGTCAGTTCGTTCAAAGCTTAGCAGGTGGCCTTCCACATGGTAAGACCTTAATAAATGGTGTTGGTATTTCAGTTAGGTAAGCAACAAAACTAAGTTGCTTCTCTTTCCTTCGTGTACCTGAAGTCTGGAAGTAGCAGGTCCAAGCCTAGTGTGGCGGCTCTGTGGTATCAAGGGGGAACGAAGCACCTTGTGTCTCTGGCCCCCACCTCCCAAGCGGGTGTCTTCATTCTCAACAACATATCATGGGGCAAGGTGCCTTCTCAGCATGCAGCTTGCTGGTGCGTCCCTCTTCCTTTTTGTACACACCGTTCCAGCTGCCTGCAATGTTCTTCCCCTACCAGTCATCCAGAACTCCTCACTTCAGAGGTCACTCCCCCACAGAAGCCATCACGGTAGCTCTGCTGAGGACTCAGGACTCAGATCTATCATGCCGCACACCATACTGTATGGTCTGCTTGTCCATCGCCTCACGTGGCTGTGCCAGGTAAGACAGTGAGCCCTTGGAATTCTGGAGCCTTCCCAGCTCCATGAATCCGCAGTCCCCGGCACACGGCTGGCATGGCAGCAGTGTTCAGTAAATACAGGATGAATGCAAGTTTGAATGAATGAGGCAGATTTTGGCCACCACGCACCTCTGTACATTTCCCCAGCGTGGGCACGCTTGAGAGACATGTGTTGTCAGAAAGATTGGATCGCCGTTGGGTTCTGCATTCCCCAGTGGAGGATTTGGAGTAGCTCCTCTGTGATATTGATTATGTGTGCTTTAACTTCTTTAATGGTGATGCAATATTTGTTTTTTTTTTTAAAATTACCTTTGGGAGGAAATATTTTAAAATTTTTATGAATTAGGGGCCCTGACTGGTTCAGTCTGAAGACCCCATGACTCTTGATCTTGGGGTTGTGAGTTTGAGCCTCACATTGGGTATAGAGATTAAAAAAAATAAACTTAAAAAAATTTTAATGAATTATTTCTAATGTTCAAAAAAACATAAAGAGTATAATACAGGGTCGCCTGGGTGGCTCAGTGGATTAAGCCTCTGCCTTCAGCTCAGGTCATGATCTCAGGGTCCTGGGATCCAGCCCCGCATCAGGCTCTCTGTCTGTGGGGAGCCTGCTCCCTCCCCCCATCTGCGTGCCTCTCTGCCTACTTAGGATCTCTCTCTCTCTCTCTCTGTTAAATAAATAAATAAAATCTTTAAAAAAAGACTATAATATATAATAAACACCCATGGACTCACCACCCAACTTGAGAAATAAAATACTATGAATACGGAAGTGGAAGCCCCTTGAGTATCCCCTCTCTCTGCAGGTTATAATCCCTTCACCAAGGTGCCTACTATGGGAAATGCAGAGGTTAGAATACATGTGCATTTGCTATGCAGAGCCAGGGTGTGGGGAAGGTGAGTGAGGACCAGTCATGTCAAATGCACAGTCATATCCCGTCACTTAAACAAGGACTTCTTACATTATTTGTGGCCTTTTAAATAGTGCATTAAATATCTTGGTTGCTGAGATTTGGGGCATCTCCTTAAATTATTTCTTGTAACAGTTTTATTGAGATCAAATTCATATACTCTACAGTTCACCCATTTAAAGTATATAATTCAGTGGTTTCTGGTATGTTCCTAGAGTTGTGCAGCTGTCATCAAAATGAAATCTAGAACATTTTATCACCCCCAAAGGAGACCTTATACCCACTAGCAGTCACTCTCCATTCTTCCTTCTCCCAAGACACTGGTAGCCACTCATCTCCTTCTCTGTAGATTTGCCTGTTCTGGACATTTCATATTTTCCATACATACACCTGTGTCCTGCTCCTTTCACTTATTATTTCCATGATTCATCCATATTGTAGCATGTGCCAGTATGTCCTCCCTTGTCATTGCCACAGAAGACACCACCGTATGGGGAGACCATATTCTGTTCATCCACTTTGATGGAGGTCTGGGTGGCATCCACTTTCAGCAGTTGTGAGTCATGCTGCTGTGACTGTGTGTGCATGAGGTGAGTGTCTCACTCCCTTCACCCTAATCCCTGTCCTGACACATCACATGAAGAGCTTTATTGTATGGCTAAGATGTGAACCAGCAGAGCAGCCTAAGCCCCCAACTCTGGTGCCAACGTGGCATACAGCAACTGTGCAAATGAAGGCTGGAAACAGGGAGCTACACAGTGGTAATAGCAAGGTCAACTTTTGCCTCCACCCTCCAGGCTCCCCAAAACTATTATCACCCTCCAGTTCTCCCAAGTGCACCTGCTCCTGCAGCTGGGGATCCACTGTGCCTCCCACCCAAAAATCCTGACACACCTCTTCAAAGGAAGGTGGAGGGAAGACTGCACATTGCCCTTCTCTTCCAAGCTTCAAAATTTCCTCCACCATCTGGGAAGCCCACTGCAGAGCTGAAGATGTGGGTGTGGGCCGGTCACAGAACCAAAGAATGCCTCTAGGGGCATAGGCTACATGTGCGGTGGGTTATGCAGGGTCCTTTAGCTAAGTGGAACCTGCTGGGGGAGACAGGGTAGATGGGGCAGAGAAGCAGGTGCCTGTAAAGGGGGCTCTACTCCAAAGCATGAGTATAAGAGGGAGGAGGCACCTCAGTCTTCAGGGAGAAAACTAATACATCCACATGGTTCGATGCCTTTAGGACCCACCTCACCACACCTTGTACTTTTCTCAACCTGTTCCAGATACAGGGCTGAACCGCATGCCTGTTCCAAAGCCCCAGCAACTCTTTTGCCTCAGGCCTCTTTAGTATAGACTCAAATTTAAGTAAGTCTGTTGAGAATGGTGAGTTGGTATGAGTTTATAGTATTTCTAGCAGTGGGTGGTGGTGATGGTTACCCAAGTGTGAATTTACTACAACCCAACAAATTGTACAGTTTAGAAAGTGACTTTTATGGTATGTGAACTACGTCTCAGTAATAAAAGAATGAATGGATGAATGAATGAATGAATGAATGGCAAGTTAGAATATGATTGGATGGCCAGATAATGGGTGGGTGGATGGGTGGATAATTGACGGTGAAGGGCTGGACGATTCAAAGCAGAAATGGACTCATGAAGAACTATGGTGGCTCTAAGCAGGTAACATTGGATTTTAGCTGCTGTTTTACAAGGATGGGAGTAAGATAGCGTTTCCTGGTGAGAAGCAAGAAAGTCTCATGGACTAAACATCACCTTCATTCTTAGAAGCCTTTTTCCAGGAAATGCTACCCCAGCCACCCACTCCCACACATCTTTTATTCCCCCATAGATACTCACATCCTTTCTTTTTTATCTGATCAGATTATTCTCCATAGCATTTATCAAAATCTGATATAATGCACATTTATCGCTTATTTTTTAATTGCCTGTATTCCCAATGGAGTGTAAATTCCTTGAGAGGAGGGAATGTTTTCCTGCTCTGTTCTCGGATATGTAGATGTATCTGTGGCTGTATATAGCTTATAGAACAATGACACTTAGTACGTCTTCAATCAATAATTAAGTGAAGGAATAATTATTCCTTTTGGCAAAGAAGGACACAGCTCTTCTATCCCACAGTTCAGATATAAAAGAATAAACAGAACTTAGTATGCATTTTGAGCAACCTCCTCGTTATATTTGGAATCGACATGCATAATTGGAGAAGAAAATTGGAAAGACAGGTCAAATTGGAGCCCGATGGTCTCAACTTGTCAATTTCTGCAAAAAGACAGCTGGAATTTGACAGGGATTGCATTTAATCTATAGATCAATTTGGGGAGAATTTTCCTGTTAACAATATGAAGTTTACTCCATGAACACAGGTGTCTTAACATTTACTTAAATTTTTTAAAATGATTGCAAAAAATTTCAACAATGTGTTGTAGTTTCCAGTGCACAAATATTACACATTTTTGTTAAATATATTTCTAATTAATTTATTCTTTTTGATGCCATTTTAAATTGTATTCTCTATTTAATTTTCAGGTTGCTCATTGATTTTGTGGGTAAAAATATAAGTCACATTTGCATATTGATCTGTATCCTGTGACTTTGCTGATTTCATTTGTGAGTTCTAATAGTTTTTTAGTGGATTCCTTGGAATTTTCTATATACAAGGTTATGTCATTTGCACACAAAGATAGCTTTATTATTCCTTTCTAATTCAGATGCTATTTATTTATTTTTCTTGCTTAACTATCTGGGGTGGAACCTCTAGTACAATGTTAATAGAAGTGGTAAGACATACTTATCTTGTTCCTGATTTGGGGAGGCATGCATTCATGTTTTACCATATATTAGGTATGGTGTTAGCTATAGGTTTGCAGCTGCCTTATAACAAATTCTATCCTTTTTTTTTTTTTAAGTAGTCTCCACACCCAGTGTGGAGCTCAGTGAGGGCTTGAATTCATTACCCTGAGATCAAAACCTGAGCTGAGATCAAGCATCAGATGCTTAGCTGACTGAGCCACCCAGATCTATTCTAGAATCTACCAGATTCCATTCTAATTTGTTGAGGTGTTCTGTTTTTTTCTTTTTTATAAAAGTTGTCAGATTTTGTCAAATGCTTTTTCTGTGTCTACTGAGATGATCATGTGTTTTTTCTGTCCTTTATTTTATTAATATGGCATATTACATTGACTAATTACATATGTGGAACCAAATTTGTGTTACTGGGATAAATCACACTAGGTCATAATGTGTGATTTTTTTTTCACTTGTTACTGGTTTCAGTCTGCCAGTGTTTTGTTCAGGTATTTTGCTTCTGTATTGATAATAGATACTGATCTGTAGTTTTCATGTGATGTCTTTACCTGGGTTGGGTATTTGGGTAATAGAATGAGTTAGTGAGAGTTCTCTCTACTGTTTTTTTATAGGAGTTTATTTAAGTATTGGTTCTTTTTTAATGTTTGGTAGAAATCACTAGCCATCCGGTCCTGGATTTTTTTGTTAGGGAGGATGTTTCATGGTTAGTAATCCAATCTCTTTACCTGATAACATCTATTCAGATTTTCTATATTTCCTTGAGCCAGTTTTCGTAGTTCATGTTTTTCTAGGAACTTGTCTATTTCATCTGTGTTATCTAGTTTGTTGGCATACAGCTATTCAGAGCATTTTTTTTCTTAATCCTTTTTATTTCAGCAAAGTCATTAGTGATGTTTTCTCTTTCATGCCTAATTTTCATAACTTGAGACATCTTTTTTTCTTTGTCTCCCTTTTCTAAAGGCTTAACAATTTTGTTGATCTTTTTGAAAAATCAACTTTTGGTTTTGGTGATTTTTTTCTATTGTTTTTCTATAGTCTATTTCATTTTTTTGTTTTAGTCATTATTTTATTCTTTCTGCCTCTTTGAGGGGCCATTTGCTATTATTTTTCTAGTTTCTCAGGATATAAGATTAGATTATTTGAGATCTTTCTTTTTTAATGTAGCCATTTACAACTATAAATTTAAATCTAAGCTCCAATTTTGCTGCATCCCTAAGTTTTTGTATGTCATGGTTTTGTTTACTAATTTTGAAGTAATTTCTAACCTTCCTTGTGCTTTCTTTCTTCTTTGGCTCCTTGATTATTTAAGCATGTGTTAATTTCCATGTATTTTAAAATTTCCCATATTTCTTTATTATTAACTTTTTTCCATTGTAGTTAGACATATTTTGTATTATTTTATTCCTTTTAAATATTTTGAAATTTGTTTTATGGCCTACCAAATAGTGATCCTAGGGAATGTTCCACATGTACTTGAGAAGAATGTGTACTCTGCTCTTCTTGGATGGAATGTTTTATAAATGTCTGTTGGGTATGTTTGGTTTATACTGTTGTTTGCATCTTTTTAAAAAAATATTATTTATTTATTTATTTATTTGACAGACAAAGATAACAAGTAGGCAGAGGGGCAGGCAAAGAGAGAGGGGGAAGCAGGCTCCCTGCTGAGCAGAGAGCCTGATGTGGGACTCCATCCCAGGACAGAGATCATGACCTGAGCTGCAGACAGAGGCTTTGCCCACTGAGCCACCCAGGTGCTCCTGCATCTTTTATATTGTTGTTGATCTCCTGTCTAGTTGATCTATCCATTATTGAATGTGGAATATAAAAATCTACAGTGATTTTTGTTGACTTGTTTTTTTCTCCTCTCAGTTCTGTCCTTTGTGCTTCATGTATTTGGGCCCCAATTTTAGTTGAATATATGTTTATAGTTGTTACATCTCTTGATGGTTTAACACTTTTGTCATTATAAAATGCTCTCTTTTGTATGCAGTAACAATTTTTGTCTTCAAGTCTATTGTCTGACATTGGGATAACCACTCTAGCTCTGTTTTGGTTGCATGGTACATCTTTTTCTTTTGTTTTATATTTAACCTTTATGCCTTTAAAGGTAAGTGTACATCTTGTAAAGAGCATATGTTCAATCATAGTTTTTTTTAAATGCATTCTTCCAGTCTCTGCTTTTTGATTGCAATGTTCAATCCATTTACATTTAATGTAATTACTAATACTGTGGGATTTACATCTGCCATTTTGCTCTTTGTTTTTTATATGTCTAATATCTTTCTTATTCTTATATTTTTCAAATGATGTTTATTTTTGTGTTAGATAGTTTTTAGTGTACTATTTTTAATTCCTTTGTCTCTTTTACTATATTGTCAGCTATTTTCTTAATGGTTTTCCTAAGGATTAAAATCACTTATTAATTTATAACAACCCAATTCAGATTAATACCAACTTAATTTCAATAGTTTTAAAATGCTTTGCTCGAGTCTTTCCCCCTCTTTTGCGCTACAATTGGCATACAAATTATCTCTACGCATTGTATGCCCATGAACACAGATTTATAATTATTGCTTTATGTATTGTCTTTTGTTTTTTAAATCAGATAGAGAAAAAAGCTACAAACAAAAAATACATTTGTAAAGTCTTTTATCTTCAACCCATGTAGTTATCTCTACTGCTGTTGTTATTTTTTTTTCATGTGGATTTAAAGTACTACTGTCTAATGTCCTTTCATTCCATCTTGAAAAACTGTTAACATCTCTTGTAGGGCAGGGCCACTAGCAATAAATTCAGTTTTTGTTTATCTGGGTTGTCTTAATTTCTCTTTTATTTGTGGAGACAGTTTTGCTGAATCCAGAATTCTTGGTTGACAATATTTTTCTTCTAGCACTTTAAATATTCCATTTTGCTCTGCTGGCCTCAATGGCTTCTGATGAGAAATCAGCTGTGATTCTTATTGAGAATCACTTTTGCATGATGAGTTGCTTCTCTTGTGAAGCTTTCAAAATTCTGTCTTTGTCTTGGGCTGTTAAAAGTGTGATTATGAGATGTCTAGATGTGATTTGCTGAGTTTATCATGCTTGGACGTCGTTAAGCTTCTCAGATGTGTAGATAAATATTTTTCATCAAATTTGGGAAGTTTTCAGCCATACTTCCTCAAATATTTTTTCTGCCTTTTTCTGTCTTCTCTAGGATTCCCATTATGCATACATTGGTACACTTAATGGTGTCCTGAAGGTTTCTGAGGTCTATTCATTTTTCTTCATTTTTCTTTCCTTTTAGTTCCTCAGACTGAAAAAATCTCAATTGACCTATCTTCAAGTTGGCTTATTCTTCCTCAGATTTGATATGGAGTTCTAGTGACTATTTCATTTCACTTTCTGTCCTTTTCCGTTTCATATATATATATATATGTATATATATATATATATATATATATATATA
>ML100117.1:145617-169437 GCA_003697995.1 Taxidea taxus jeffersonii
TTCTAGGGGAGAGAGAACAAATGAACAAGGGGCATTATCAGGGCAGGAATCTGGCTTGCCTAAGCAAAGAAATTGCTCCCCTCTTGCTAAATAATGATTTAAAGTGTTTATATTTCCAACTTCACGACTGCCTCATAAAAGAAACCAACACCCTAGCAATACCCAGATGATGGGATGCTAAAGCAGCACATTTCTCTGCAAACCTCCTATTTCCGTTAACTTTATAGCTTCTTCATAAATTTGCTGCTTTGGCATTTTTTTTCTCCCACATTCCTTCTCTCCTGTAGTGAAATGGTTTATTGGAAATATCCCATTTGGCTATTTTGAAGCAATGATTTATTTATTTCCCGGTTTTATTTAAATCCCCTTTGCCTGTGCCCAAAGGGCTCTGGGCATTTGCACAGAAATTGAAAAATGGGACAGGCAGTCTGTTTACTGTAAGCAGCTGTGCTCCCCTAAAATAACTGAGGGCCCCTGGCCATGTCCCATATGGAAAACTGCCCATGCTCTGATTCCTCACGGTCAGTGGACTGAGAAGGAAAAATCAAGAAAGCCTTCTCATTCCCATATCTGGATTGTGGAATTATCCTTTGATTTTTCTATTCATTCATTCACTCATTCATTCGCTCATTCATTTCTTCATCCATTCACCAACCACTCATTGAGCATTTTGCATGTAACAGATACCCTACTATGGTAGGAGGCTGCTGAGGTAAATAAGATTTAGACCCTATTCCCAAGAGGCTCCTAGCCTCCCAGGCAGTGGAGTATAGATGAGTGAACAATGGTGTTTGCCCAGGAAAGCACATTCAAAGTTGCAGCAACATATATGTTAGGGAATAGCTAAATGTATCATGACAAGATCATACCATGGAATACCATGCAGTGGTTAGAAAGAATGAACAAGTCTGCATGTCCTAATGTGCTTACATACCTGAGACATGCTGAATAGGAAGATGATGCATTGAGTATGATACAGGTGTGTCAGCGACATATATAAACTGTCATTTTGATGATTAATTTGGAAGATGACTGGTGGAAGCAACTGTTATTCCTTGGTGGTTATGGAGGTGGATTAAAGACTCCAGAATTTGTTAACCATATCAGTCGTTTTAAAACATATGCGTGTATGTCACTTACATATTAGGAGCTCAATTGCTTAAATGTAACATTAGATGCACATATAGGCTATAGACATAAAAAGAGAGAGTTTCAGGAAGAAGGGGGACATAGGAGAGGACATCTGGATAGGGCTTTGATGAATGGATAGACATTTTCCGGAAAGATGAACCTAAACAACATGCTTACAAAGAGGAAGAAACTGCAGGAGCCGGCATGAGAAAGGCAGGCACGGATCAGATCCAGCAGGCGCAGGGGCACCTACATGGAAGGGAGTGCTAACGTTAGGTCTTAAATAGGAGCTGAGTCCATCTCAACTTTCCGAAGTCCCTGAACAGCCACTGAGATCTGGTCAGCTCCAGCTTTGGTGCAGATATGGTAAACTGAGTCAGAGTAACTCAGGAGGAACTTATATAGCTCTCATTCTGCGTGAAAGTCCCCATTCTAAGTGTTTCCTGTCTATCATCCCATCGAACCCTCACAACTGCCCTGTGACCATGTACACTCCCATTTTGCAAATGAGGAAACTAAGGGATGGACCACACATGAAAGTCATCAAGAAGGAAGCTCAGTTCTTCCTGAGGATTTTGATATGGACAGGCATGACTTACAGCTTGAGGGGACAGCTTACATCCCTTAGATGTGACAAGACTATTCAGGATGCTAATCAATGAATAGTGTGCTTGCCATGATTAAATAAATGCATAGAAGAAATGCCAACAGAAAAGATGCCAATGGGATAGGACTATAGGATGTGGCTAGCTTTTTCATCTTTCCTTTTCACTGGTTCACTTCAGTGCTGTGGTCATGATACTTTTACAATAAAAGCCAGGCTTCCATAAATAATGAAAAGATGTTTACCTCAAGGCTCCAGAGTTGCCGATAAACAATGATGGCATGACACAGGCAGGAATAAGAGTGGCTTCCATGCAGCCTGGGGAAGGGAGAAGAGGACACTGAGCTCATTTCTAGGTGGTGGGACTTGAATTCAGGATCCTCAGACCAGACCTCAGTCTTCCATGTGCACAGGAAGAGGGGCTATGTTCATGCTCTCCCAAACACAGTGAAAGGAGGAAATAAAGGGAAATGAACAGTTATTGAGCACTTTCTGTGTACATTGAACCATTAGAAACTTTATCTTGCTATAAAATTGAGGCTCAGGGAGGCTAAGTAATTTACCTAGGGCCGTACAGCTATTAATATAGGAACCAAGATCTGACACCAAATCTGACTCCAAGTAATTGCGGTTTCCCTGGAGCAACTCTTACTTGACGAGGATTTCAATACAATCTTCACATGGGCCAGAAAAGGATTCACATTTTTTAAAATTAACATATAATGTATCATTTGTTTCAGCGGTACAGGTCCGTGAATCATCAGTCTTGCACAGTTCACAGCACTCACCATATCACACTCCCTCCCCAGTGCCCGTCAACCAGCCATGCTATCCCCCCACCACTCAGCAACCTTCAGTTTGTTTCCCGAGATTAAGAGTCTCTGATGAGAGACTGTGGACTCTGACAAACAAACTGAGGGTTTTGGAGGGGAGGGTGGGGTTTGGGTGAGCCTGGTGGTGGGTATTGTGGAGGGCACGTATTGCATAGAGCACTGGGTGTGGTGCATAAACAATGAATTCTGGAACACTGAAAAGAAAAAAAAAAAGAGTCTCTTATGGCTTGTCTCCCTCCCCCGTCCCATCTTGTTTCGTTTTTCCCTCCCTTTCTCCCAGCCCCACCCTGCCTTTCAAATTCCTCATATCAGAGAGATCATATGATAATTGTCTTTCTCTGATTGACTTATTTCGCTTAGCATAATACCCGGTACTATGCTGCCATCTTTACTTACTGCATTTTACTCTGCTTCCCATCAGGCTGAAACCCATTAGAGCTCTACCATGTGTTTCCTGCCCGCCCCCCCTTTTCCAGACCTTTACCATTCTTCTGCCTGGAATTCCACCCCCGCCCCTTCACTTGCCCTGCTTTGCAAACCAAAGACACTATCACCTCCTCCAGGAAGCCATGATAAACTCTGGGAATTCTGTTACAGAAACTGATTCAATTATTCCTTCATTCAGTAAGTGTTCATTTTGTACCAGCTGCATGCATGGCGCTATCCTAGGTGCCGAAGAGTCAGGGGTGGATGAATGGACATGGAATTTACATTTTTAGTGTATCTATCAGCTTGAATTTTCTACCATTGATCTTCTCAGGACCACAGACAAGGAAACGGATCATTATTAAACTACGTGCTGTGCTGTTGAAGGTGGTATAATATAGAGGTCAAACCTGCGGCTTTGGAATCAGAGAGGTCTTGATTCAAATCCCAGCTCTTCCACTTCCTCGCTGTGTGGCTTGGGTAGGTCCCTTGACATCTCTAAGCAGAAACAGAGCCAGTCTTATGAGGTGGTTTCAATGGTCAGATGAGACGAAGTATTAGGTCGCCAGCACATCATAGGTGGTTGCCATGGATGTCAGCACCCCTTCCAGTTCCTACAAGGGTGGGGATGCCTTCCCCTTACCCCTCCCCATCATTCCTTGCACAGTGACCTACACATAATGGGTGTTCAGTGAATGCCTGTTGATAGAATACAAAAAAAGTTACTGGACAGAAACAAGCAGATGCATTAGCCAACCTGCCTCTCAGGTCAGCAACTCTGAATTACCTAAATAGAAAGTATCTGCCGATCTACATGGCTCAAATAGACATTTCTTTCCCAGTAATGCATGGGGGAAAAATAAGCTGAGTTTACTTCCTGCTTCAGAAGAAATTTGATGTTGCTGTTAAGTGGTTGGGCAGAAAAGACTAAGTTCCTAAGCAAATTAAAATAGCCTTGATCTATCCAGATGCCCTCGACTGTGTAATGTTTGATACAGTCTTAAGTAAGTTAAATTCCCTCTTCATTTTCACTTCTGGGAAGAATGGGAACAAGCCTTTTCTTTCTACTACTCGCTGTTTTTCTAAGGCCAAATGGAAGCGATGGATAATAATTGTAGTAACAGAATGGTTATTTAAGATAATATCATTGCCTAATGTCTTCATGAAATAAGAAGAATTTTACCCTGTACTTAGAAGCAGATAAGTACCATGGTGTGGACTTAGGCAGTTATCCAGCTGTGTGACCTTGGGCAACTTATTTGATACCACTAAAGTCTATTTTCTCACCCATGGAATGTTTATAATAATTTTGGCTATTTCATTGGGTTGTCATGAGAATTAAAGGAGGATGTATGTGAAGTGCCTAATACAGTGCCTGGCACACTCCAGACTCTCATTAATTCATTTGTTCAACAGATATTCATTGAGAGCCTACCATGTGCCAGGCACAAGGCTAGGTGCGTGGATGCATCTGGGAAGCCAAAAGTATCTGCCCTTGTGGGGAGGCAGTTCTAGGAGGTTGTTACTGGTCAAGAGCCCACAGGCTTCCTGTGGTGGGCCAGGAATCGAGGTAGGTATTGGCTGCCTGTTTGGAGGAAAGTTTACTTTATTTTCCAGACTCAGTAAGGGAGGGAGGTGAACTGGGTAGAGGATTGAGTGGCTGCTGGTTCCTTCTCACCACTTAGTAACGTAAGGTGCTGGTCATGAAGGCAGAATTCCAGCAGTGTTTTCCAGCCCAGCTCACTGGAAATGGCACATTAGACTGAAGCTGCAAAATTTCTTTTAGACTTAGAACATTTCCAGGGTAATAACATAAGCAGCAGAGAGAGGATTTAAATACTGGTTGGAGCCCATGACTTGAAGGGACGTGGGGGAGATGTGAACGCTCGCATAGATTGAATCACCGCTTTGTGTCAAAGATTGGTCTTTATGTGATCACATCAGACCTTGAGTCATTCACAGCAACTTAGGTATTATTTTCTTTACATAGAAACTGAGACTCAGAACGTTTAAACGGCTAAGACTGTTCATCAGTTACAGTGTAGAGTTAACGATTCAAATTCAGGAATTGCCGTATTATCTTTCAGTAAGAGTTTTTCTACAGTTGATTTAAAAGTGGCCATCTGTAGTGCCCGGTTCCATCCCTTCAGCCTGTCTTAAGTGTCATATCTCACTGGAATCATCACGGGGGTGACCCGTGGCATGGACTTGGCAGCATGGGGCATGGTCTTCGGTATTTCGCAGCCTGCCGGTTTCAGTGTTAAAATCCACCACCCTTTCTCCAGGACCAAACCTCTCCCTCCAACCTCCTCCCTTCTCACATTACTGTAGGTATCATTTCGTTATCCCCGCAGCAGCAGCTTCCTAAATCAGTGGCTTTCATGAAATGCACTTTCATTCTCCCGGCAATAACCATCGAGGTACTTACAGAGGTGTCAAATTCCCTCAATCGCTCACAAGGCTCTTTATTTATTCACGTGTTAGAGCATGGCTGATTTTATCTTGTTGGATCTAGCAACTTGCCAAGAGCAGGGTGTGTTTGCAAGAGCTATCAGTCCGTGGGATCAAACTAAGCCAGAGGGAGGACTAGAGTAGGGTGGGGGGCAGCAGTAGTTTTTATATCATTCCCCGAATTTCCCTCCATTTCAGGGTTGGACTGACTTATGGAAGAATAGCTGATCCTCCAAATAAAATGATTTAAGAGGCCCAGGGCTTTCTTTGTAATGTGTTAGTCCCCTAGTAATTAAGGCTCTGCCAAGCCTTCCTGTCCATCAATTAATTAGTCATTAGTTAAGCTCGTCAGCCCGGCCCATGAAGTACTCAGGAGCACCCCCACCCCCCACCGCCCCAAGTTTCTCTCCAGAGTCTTTCCTTGCCATGTCCCATTGCTGTGTACACCTGTGGTCTTTATTCAGCATCCCTTTATTATGGTTTTCCTTCTTCCTTCCTCATTCATTCCATAGAAGCTTCCAGATTAGGACCTGTGCCCCCATGGAAATGGCTGATTGGGCTAGAGGGTGAGGGGCCCTGACCCAACCTGGGATCCCTGAGAATTCAGTCTTGGGCCTAAGAAAGGCTGTCATTCTCCTTCTGAGAGCTTGGAGTGTGACACGTATTTGGGAAGCTGTTGGTAATTATGTTGCCTGAAGAATCCAGGGGATGGTAGAGAATGTAAAGAGAGAGAGAAGGAGGACATTGCACAGAATGGGGCAGAAGGGAGAGAGGGAGCATTCGAGCCTGGCTCTTATAATACCTTAAACTCAGCTCAGCAATCCCAGAGACACCCTAGCTTTGGTTTGGTTTTCATTTTTTGTTTTGACAAAAACTCACATTACTGTAGGTAATCTTAGGTGGCTTTAAATTTAATTTCTATTATTTCCAATCAAGAAACTCTGTCCATTAAAGCACAAATCCCAACCATATCACCCAGTTTCCAATTCTGTATCCTTTCCATCTCCGTATGTCTCCGGGCCTGTGCTCATGCTGCACCCCACCACCTGAACTGGACCACCCCCAACAGGGGTGCCTCTGGGCCAGGCCCCTTCCTCCTCTGTGAAGTCCTTGCCTGCTGCCCTTTGTGGGCCACAGCAGGTGGTGACATATGCTGGTTAAAGGCACTAAGGTGGGGCCAAAGAGACTCCAGCCTCGAACCCTGCCTCTACTCTAATGGCAGAACCCAGGGCTGGTGCTGTAAATAAGAAGAATGTTTCTGAGTTTCCTCAGCTGCAGACAAAAAATGGAACTACTAGCTCTCGTCTTGTACAGTTCGGTGTGATGATCAGCTGAGATCATGTGTGCTCGGCCCTGAGCATACAGTAAGTACTTGGTGGATGGCACCACAAACCTCTCTGTTACCCACTCCTGACTATGCCATCTGACTCAGGGTACTTTGTGAGGTTATTGTGAGTGCATTCCTTTTCCACTGCTGTGCAACTAGTTATTACAAACTTAGTGGCTTAAGAGAGAACCTTTTATTACCTGGCAGTTCTGCGGGATAGAAGCCCCGGCACGGTGCAGCTAGGCTGTCTGCTCAGGATGTTACAAGACTGACGTCGGGTATAGGCCCCCTGTATTCTCACCTGGACCCTCTTCGAAGCCTTTTCAGGTTGTTGGCAGAACTCAGCTCCTGTGGTTGCAAGATGGAGGTCTCTGTCCCCTGTCCCCTTGTTGGCTAGAGGTCTGTCCCCTTGCTACCGGGCAGCCAGAGGCCATCCTCAGCTCTTGGGGGCCACCCACATTCTTTGGCCTCATAGCCCCCTTCACCTGAGCCAGCAGTGGAGAATCTCACTTGTTCTGAACCCTTCTCATGCTCCAAAGCTCTGACTTCCTCTGGCCTCTCGTCCCAGATTTAAAGAACTCATATGGTTAGGTCAGGCCCACCTGACAACCTTCCTTTCTTAAAGTCAGTCATGCCATATAAAATAACCCAATCACAGGGTGGAAGCCATCACATTCAGCCCTTGGAATTAGGGCGGGACCAGCAAATCTTGGCGGTCACCTTGAAATTTGCCATAATGGGCCTTCAAAGAATGACATGAATTAAGCTTTCACGTGTTACTTGGCACATGGGAGATGCTTAGTGAGTGGTGGCAGTGGTTATTTTATTGCTTTCATTGTTGATATTTATCTCGGCATTGTTCTCAGTTAGGCCTCTGTGTTCTCAGGTCAGCACTCTCTCCTTTTTGTTTTTAACTTACAAGAAAACACACTGGAATCCCTGCAAGCTTCAAAGATTTATTTGTTGTTTTGTGTGTTAGGATTGAGTAACCTAGTGGAGGTCAAGGTTAAGCTGGAACCATTTGGGAAACAATTGTCTCTTAGAAAAGGATTTTCAAAATATTTTCCCTTGGGTACAATCAAATATGGTCTAAATGAAAACCATTTGCCCTTGGCAATTGTGATTCTATACCTGGGCTCAGAAAACTTTTACCAGGAGTGATGAGTTAAGAAGAGCCAAGTGGGTAACTCTACATTCCTTGCAGTTTTGCCCGGCCACTGCCATGTTAATGTAAGTGGCAACACCCAGGAGAATCGGGCTTTTTGGATGGATGCACCCAGAGAAGAATCTCAGTTGTTCACCATTTCCTGCCAGCCCTGGGGCTGGGCCAGAGAGATACAGCTATGAAGAAGCCCAGCATGGACCCATTCCCGCAGAGCCCATGCCAAGCGGGGTAGGCTGACAGTGACACGGATACCCATTCATCGGATGATTTCAAACAGGGCTGAGTGCCATCAACTAGTGAACAGCGTGATGCCACTGAAAGTGGCTTAGGGAGGTGGTTTAGGGAGGTGCTAACTCATTTTATCTGGGAAGGTGTCTCCAAGAAATGACGTTTTGGCTGAGATCCGAATAACGTGAAGGAGCAGCCCTATATAGCCATGCACACCTTCCAGGCCCCATGTCAAGTAATTGCAAATGTCCCCAAACTTGGAGTTTGTACAGTGTGTTCAAGGAATGACTGGCACAGAGTGAGCCAAGGAGGTGGATGACTGGGTGGAGTGCGATCTCTTAGTTCTTCATAGGACACCAGGTGCCGGGTGTCACTCAAATGGAGTCCAGTGGGAAGGCGCTGGTTGATGAGTGTTAAGCAGGAGATTGGTGGGTTCTGAGTTACTTCCTTATTTTTAATTTTATAGGTTATTGCCCAGTGTCCTTTGGCTTGTCTAGATATAATTCCCATACCACAAAGTTGACCAACATTTAAAGTATACAATGCATTGATTTTTTAGTATTTTCACAACCCCTACCAGTAGATCTGATTTACTTTTTGAAATGGTGGTTCTGGTCACTGTGTGGAGCATGGGCCGCCTGAGTGAGGCATGGAAGCTCCTGAAGTGGTCCAGGTGAGGTGGAGGGTGGGCAGACCAGCGCAGCAGTGGTGATGGAGGAAAGCAGGTGGTCCTGGGGCTTCCAGTGTTCCAAACAGGTGGCCTGATTTGGTGACAGGTGTGGGGCTGGACAGCTTTGCTTTGGATCTACTACTTGCCAGCTGCCTGACCACAGGCAGATCCCTTAAGTTTTCTGAGCCTCAGTTTCCCAATGTGAAAAGTGGAGATGAATACCCACCTCATGTGTTTGCTGTGATAACCAAACCAGATGAAATACACATATGTCCTATCACAGTGTCCAGGATGTGGGGTATGTTCTGTAAGTGTCATTTTTTTCTGTTTCTAGAGATCCTGGGTTGGAGCTTCCTGCCCCCCACCTTCCCTCAGAAGGCAGCCCCACCTTGAGGTTGGCTTTCAAGAACTCAGTTCAGGATTTCCCCTATCATTACACAGTTAATTTCCCAAATCCGGAATGGGAGAACAGCTTGGTCTGCTACCCACCAAGGAAAAAACACTTTTCATGGAGATGGGACAGTTCTGCACAGTTCTGACTTTATTGCCACCTAGTAGGGTGGTCTTGGGAGAATCACAACCCTTCTGAGACTCAGTTTTCCCTGTTAAGATGTTAGCATCCCTTAGGAAGGTGGAGACCTGGAAGGAAAACCCAGGAAGACCGCCCTATGAGATGCCACACGAATGACAAGGAGCTATACAAATGAAGAGAGTTGTTTGCATTATTTCGTTACTGCAATATGGCCTCATCTCCTCTGTGCATGTCTGCCATCAGCATTCAGCTGTGTGTGCTTGGGAGAAAACTAAAGACGACAGTCCTGATTTATAGGGTGACCACACGTCCTGGTTTGTCGAGGTCTGTTCTAGTTTACTCCGGCTGTCCCAGCACAATTATTGATAGCTCTGCCTTTCGCTGTCAGAAGTGGTCTGGTTTGAACAATAAATTATTCGGTTCCACGTATTGCATGGAGCATAAACAATGAATTCTAGAATACTGAAAAGAAATAAAAATAAATAAATAAACAAATCATTCGGTTCCTCGATGTATTCACTTCATCATTTTTCCCACGGATCAAATTAGACCTTTTCCTTTATTGCTTCAACTGAAATTCCAAAAAGTACAAGGTTCTGACAATTTAAGAACAATTTTGGAGATCTTCAAAGTTTTTAAAAATTATTATTGTTAAAAGGATTTTTGTCTTCTCTGCCTTCACAATCTAGTTAGCATAACATGCAGTTCCATTGTATGTGCGTAAGGATCTAATTTATGTTATCCACCTCTATTAGGTTTCTATAAAACATTAATAGAGGCAAGCATTTCTGTATGTGTCTGCAGGCTGAAACCGAGGGAAATGAGGGGACTTTGTAGATTGACATCTCTCTCAAGCAGGGAAGAAGAGAGGTGTATTCGTGTGCGTGGTGAACAGTGGAAAACAGAATGTACATCTCTGTTTTCCCCTCCCATCAGCACCAGGTGCTGAAGGGGGAAACCAGACTTCCATTGATGCTTTTAAAGTGGGCTGTCCAGGTGATTTATGAGCTCTGAGTCAATGCTAACGTTGGGCCTGCAGCTCCAAGATAACCCAGAATGCATCCTAAATGCACTGGGCTTCCCACACGCCCTGGCAGAATATTGAGGTTGAACTGACAGCTTTCGGGTAAACCCAGGATTTAACATTTTTCATACCAGCCTCTGAGTTGAAATTATTTTAGGAAATGGACTAATAGAATCGGGATTAGAAAGGAAGGGAAAATGAAAACAGGACAGAAAGTTTGCTCCTGGGAGAATCCAAACCAATTCATGGAATATGCTTCTGGTGGTTATTTGGCTGAAACTGATTTTGAAACCATGAGTTTGTGATGTCTGATGTCATTTGGCTTCTAATTCTTTAATAGACCCCTCTTAGCTTAGCCGGTACCATAAGGGAATGTCCTCTCCTGGGAAGGGGTAGTATTATTTGGGAACCCTTCAGACAGTGGTGCAGGTTACCAGGAAGATTGGCTTCTGGGAGAGGGTTTTATTTTTCTCACATAGCAAGGCAGCGGCTGACGTGCTCAGCAGCTCAACAATGCCTAAGTCACACCTGAATGTGGCTTTTATTTAGAAAACATATCTAGAAAAGCCACATCTTGGCTTTTCCCTCACGTTACTTATCTCATTGTCATAAATCACTGCCTCTGTGGGCATTACACCCATGGACAAGACAGAAGGAAGGCACAGGAGGCCTTTTACAAGGAAATCCAAAAGACTTCCTGCCACATCTCATTGCCCAGAACTGTCACGCGACCACTCAATCCTCAGGGAAGCTGAGGGAGTTCGTGTTTGGGTTGTTCTTACTGAAACTGGGTATCCATTAGTAATGAAGAGAAGGGGCATGAATGCTAGTAGTTAACTAAGAACATCTGCCACAGGAGCAAATTTCGGTACTGACTTTGGTACTCGAGTGCTGTATTTTAAAAGTTGGTAATGTAAGCATATGTTGACTGAGTGCTTCCTATGTGCCCACTGTGCTGACTGTTCAAAGGAAAGTTAATCAGAATGGTAGCCTGTGCCCTTAAGGAATTCAGAATTAAGTTCTCGATCCTTTTTTATGTCCATATTACCTAATACAGTGTTAGAAGCATGGTAGACATTGAAAGTGTGTGATGAAGAACTTATCCACAGGACAGTTGGAAACAAAACCATGGTACTCTTGCCTGTTGAGTCCTGTGGTATAGATCCTCACAAGTTGAAGCATGGTACATAGGCCAGCATCGTGTGGGAGCTTGTCAGAAATAGGGTGTCTCGGGGCGCCTGGGTGGCTCGTGGGTAAAGCCTCTGCCTTCAGCTCAGATCATGATCTCAGGGTCCTGGGATCGAGCCCTGCATTGGGCTCTCTGCTCAGCAGGGAGCCTGCCTCCCCACCCCCCGTGCCTGCCTCTCTGCCTACTTGTGATTTCTGCCTGTCAAATAAATAAATAAAATCTTAAGAAAAAAGAAAGAAAGAAAGAAAAAGAAATAGGGTGTCTGGGGCCAACCCCAGGCCTACTGAACCAGAATCTGCCATGTGACCAAAACTCCCCTAATGAATCGTGTGTGTACATTGGATGTTGCAAAGCTCCCGTGTAATAGGGATGCTTGAAGTAGCTTGATCACATTTGCAGAAACAGGAATTCGGACTTGGACAAGGACAAGGACCGGTAATCTTGTAGTTCAGGGAGATGAGCATATGTTCAGGAGTCATTTGCCTGTGATTTAAATCTAAGTCTCTCCACTTCCTAGCTGTGTGACCTTCACCAACTACTTCTGCTGGAAATGACCAAGAGGGTTGTCACTACTGGCCACAAGGAGGATGTGAGCGGGACAGGACATCCAAAGTGTTGAGCACCTTGCCTGGGGTGCTGTGGGAGCTCAATCGGTGCAGATTTGTTTTCTAAGGATATGCAAAATTAGAAGCATTGTGCCACCATCAGGACCACCATTGCTAAGAACGGGGGTTGGGGGGGGGAGTGAATGAGAATTATGACTTCGAGCCATCATGCGAACTATGAGCTTGGTCTGAAACCTGGCAGAGGATTGGGGTACACATCACAAGTCCCAGGAAAAGCTTAAAGACATCTGTGGAGACCCACCCATCTTCATGCATTCTTTTCCCACATTTGCCCTAACACAGTGTCATGAACTGAGTGCAAAGAAATAGACATTTATTCTCTCACATTGTGGAGTCCAGAAGTCCAAAAGCAAGGTGTGGGCAGGGCCGTGCTCTCTCTGACGGCTCTGCAAAAGAGTGTTTCCTTGCTTCTGATGTTTCCTGGAAATTCTTGGAGTTCTTGGTTTATAGATACATCATTCTAGTCACATGGCCATCTGCTTCCTCCCTGTGTGTCTACACGTTGTCCTGTCTCTGTGCATGCCTCTGTCTCTCTCCAAATTCCCCATTTCTATGGAGGCCAGTCATATTGGATTAATAACCTCATTGTGACTTGATGATCTCTAGGAAGACCCTATTTCCAAATAAGGTCACATTCTGAGGTGCTGGGGGTTAGGATCTCAACATATCTTTTGTGTGGGCAGGAGGGAGGGGACAAAATTCCACCCATAATACTAAGCAAGGGTTCTTGGTGAGAAGTGGGTGTGATTCTGGAGGGATGGGGGTGGCTGAAGCTATGGAGAACTACCTGATGTATATATGACCCTGGCTAAATGTTAAAAAAAAAAAAATTTTGGAAACAGCCAGTGAGAAATAGTGCTTTCTTTCCAAAAACTAGTGTGGGCATGACTTTTAAGAATTTTTTCTCCCCTTTGTCCATTGTCTATGTATTGGGATAAATTCTCTTCTCCCTGCTCTCTGTAGACACTTTCAAATTAATGTCATAGGGGCATTCCTGATTGAGAGGCAGGGAGACACTGTAAGAAAATTCCTGTGACTTAATATGGTGAGAGGTTGAAGGGTTGTGGGTTTTTTTTTAAACTTTTTTTTTTTCTCTCTTTCTGCCTGTGCTGGCAGCAGCAGCTGTCTCTTTCTCAGCAGTGACAGGCTGAGAAAATGGGAGACGAATTTCGGCTGGGCGTGGGTGTGATTTCTCTTTTTTCTAGCGGGGGCTTCATCTTGGAAGGCACAGAGCTGTTTTTATCGTGGCCTGGGCAACTGAAGAAGCAGCTGCTGGGGAGCTGAGGAAGACTCTGCAGCCCCCAGGGGCACTTCCTGCTGGGAGCCCTGGCAGGGTAAATGTTTGAATGTTGACTGGATCTCCCCCAAGGAGACAGCTCCAGGGAACCCTGTTGGGTCCTGTCACCTGTAAACAGGTGAGCTAGATCCAGTATGGCCCCGAGGCAGAGAAACAAACATGTGTTTGACAGAACAGGTTTCCCAGATGGAAAGTGAGTGATCAGACCCTGGTTTGCCCTTCCCAGAGCCAGCAGCTCTTCTGCACCGGAGTATTCTGTGAAAGGTACCAACTATAGGGGTTGAAATATTTACCAGTGCTCTCCCCGCCCCCAGTCTCCTTGTAGGAGATGGTGGGGCATCCTTAGTCCTAACGCATTCAGCCTGGGGCTTCTCTCCATCTCACCATGTTCCATCCTGGGGCAACGCCGTGTGTGCGCCCTTGCTCAGTGTATTTAGCTACAAGAACACGCCCCTCAGAGGGTCTGAGGGCAACCTACTACCACCTTCTGCCTTTCTGGAATGCCCTGTTTGAGCCTATCCATTTTCATCATGTAACAGACCACCTATTAGCTCATCATGACTTCCAAATTTCCAGCTCCAGATCAGCCCTCTTAGGACTTCTAGCTTGTGTTTGCTGACGAGCTATCACCACCTAGAAACCACCTCACAGGCACCTTGAACATACCCTTCAAAGCTAAATTCACCCGCTTTCTTCCACACCTCCTTCTGTACCAAAACTCAGTGAAGGGCAGCTCCTAGCCACACCATCCTCCAACCCCTACTCTCTTCTACTCTCCATCCTCCTTACTGAAGTGATGAAGGCAAGTTAACTCTAAGTCCTCAAAGTACTTCAAGTCAGTCTTCTCCTACTGTCCAGTGCCACTAGCTTGGTTGAGTCCCTCATCTCAACAGTCTCCTGGGAAAAGCTGAGCTAGGAACACATTTCATGCCATTCTTCTCCACACATCCAAAAAGATCTTTAGGAAGCACAAATATGATCATGGGTGAACTCCTTCCCCCTACTTAAAATCCTCTGTCAGGGAGGAAAAACTTTTCCTCTACCTTCTGAGATTCTGTAATGGGACATGCAAATTAAACTGACAAAAGACAGATGAACAGGAGAAAAGAAAAACTTTATCCACGTATGTATGTTGCGGAAAATGTGGCTCAGAAATGTCATTAGAATTTGGAGCTTATACCAGCTTGAGGAGAAGGGGAGGAGGAGAAAGGGCACTTATGGAAAAAGGAATGACTTTCGGGAAAGATAATTGGGCTCCAGGGGAATAGATGGGTGTTATGATAGTTTTGTGACTATGTTTGTTAATGCAACTTCTCATCCCAGTGGGGACTTCTAGTTTGCTGTGATAGGATTCAGTCTTCCCCCAATACAGTAAGCCTCCCTTGAAGGGGAGTTTATGACAGCTGCATCATTTTGGAAGGCTCTGCTTTTAGGCAGATGAGGGCAGGCAGGGGTGGAATTCAAACATAGTCCATTTTGATTCTCAGATGTCTTCAGCTCAAAATCATTTTTAATGTCACGTGATATATTCTGGATGCCTTCACCTTCAGTGGCCCTCTGTTATCTGCAAGATAGATGCTCAGTTCTTTAACAGGACATACCAAACTATTTAGGATTTAGCCTCCATTTCCCTGCCTTCATCTCATAGAATTCCTTTCCTTTCTTCTTTGTCTGCCTCTCCTGCTTTTCTTCCAGGAGTCAACCGAGTCCTGAAGGGAGATTTCCAGACACTCCTGCGTTGGGATAGGTAACTCTCTGTAGCTCTGCCCCAAGATTTCCCTTACCCTAAACTTGGACATAGTGAACTAAAAATGTTTTCTTGTTTTACTCTCTACCAGATAATAGTAAAAACATAGGCTATATTTGGGGGGGGGTGTTTGCTATGTTATTATACACTTTTTTCCAAGAGTAATTATTCCATGAAGTAAATAATTTTAAAACTCACATCTCTCTGAGATAAGTACTAAATTGGGAACTCCTTGAAAGAAAATACTGTTTCTTTTGCAATCATGAATTCTCCATGCCTAATTGCTTACCAGATTCATAGTAGGTACTCAATAAATATTTTCTTTAGTAAATGAGTGGACAGATGGATGGGTTAGAAAATTATTTAGTGTAATATGACACCCCCTTTCCATATTACTCAATAACTTTGTTCATGTGTCTCTTCAAGACCTGAATATTTTGATTTCTCTAAAAAGCCCACTAGTTGACAAATCATGTGAACTTGATTCATACAAATCAAAAAAGTTTAGCCAGAGGCAGAACTGTCTGAGTCTTAACTAAATGTATGACAAGTTAATATGAGCTCCCTCTGGCTAATTGTAGTAACTTTGATTTTTGTCAACATGCTTTTGCACGAGCAGAAGAGTTTTCATTAAATGCAGGTCAGTCATGTTGATGGAACTAAACACAGCCCCTCTGGGTTTGGTTTTATTGTTTTTAACTTTTGCATGAACTTGATCATGCCTCTTAACTCCTTAACTTTTCTGAGTCTAAGCAATATCTGCAGTTCATAGGGCAAGGAAGATATGGCAAGGTCTAGGCAATGGGAGGCGAGTATGTAATTCTCCTACAGGCAAAAGAATACGTAGGAATGGCAGTAGAACCCACTACACATAATGATAAGGTCTTCTACCAAGCCACCGATAATGGGCTTCAGGGAAAAGAACTCCCTTCCAATCTCACTGAGGTCCAAGATTTCCGTATTAGTTGTCATGATCAAAGGGAGAAAACTGACATTTCTTGAACACCTACTGGGCTGGGAACATTGGGATATTTCATCTCAGTTTTAAAATCACTCATTTATTTATTGAGTGGTTCTTGTGTGCCAGACACTGTGTACAGAGATGAAGAGAGACAGACCTAGCTGTGTGTTCTCAAACAAAAACCGAATGTATATAAAATTGGTAAATGCTATGGGCTTGAAAGGTTACCTGCGTCTCTCAAAAGGGGATACCTCCTAGTGAGAGACAAACGTGAAGCTACGAAATGAAATCAGCCAGACTCTGTGTGAGCATAAAACACCTGCGCAGTAGCAGAGGTCCGGAGGGGCCCGGGAGTGGGCAACTGTGCCAAGGATGTGTTTACAGTAACCCAGAGATAGAAGATGAGGAATCAGACATGATCTGTGGTGGCCTCCTCAGAAGGCTGGCAAAGTGTCCGCTGCCACCAGCAGAACCAATGTGCTACCGACACCCTCAGTGCAGAGTCCATTCATACTGATAATTGTCACCCTCAGTGGGTTCAGGTTTCCACAAAGACCAGTCAGCTAGGTCCCTGTATGAGTCAACTTATAACAAAATAGCAAGACCAAGTGGCTTAAACAGTAGAAGTGGATCTTCTCACAACTCTGGAGGCTGGAAGTCCAAGATCAAGGTATCGACAGGGCTGGTTTCTCCTAAGGCCTCTCTCTTTAGTTTGGAGACCTTCTCTGTGCCCTCATGTGGACTCTTCTCTGTATGTACAAGCCCCTGGTATCTCTTTTTATGTCCAAATTTCCTCTTTTTATAAGGACGGCAGTCAGATTGGATTAGGAGCACAATAAGGGTCTCATTTTAACTTAATCACTCTTTAAAGACCTTATCCACAAATTCATTCACATTCTGAGGTCCTGGAGGTTAGGGCTTCATCATATGAATCTGAGGACACAGTTAAGTCCAGAACAACCCACAAACAGCTGTGTTCCTACTAGTAAAAATGACATCACACTAAAGTGAAGACAGAGGGCAAGAGAGAACCAAGCTCGCTTGGGAAGTTTAAGAAAGACTCAGGCATGAGGAGTAGGGATCTTTCTCAGGAGAAGAAATAAGAACCATTAAGTGGATCTGCTGGGACTGAGGTGTGTATAAAGCATTAGATTACATACTGACTTGTGGGACCCACTTCTTTCTCTGTGGCCATGGGCAACTGAGAGTTTGTCTTCTGATCAATGAAACCAGTGATGATTTCCTCTAAGGATTCTGTGATGCTTCAGTAGGATAATGGATGCGAAATTCTCAAAATCCTAGTATGAATGTTAGCTACTTTTATTTTTATCACTTAGAGAGTGTTGCCAAAATGTGGGCTCACCCAGTTCATATTCATTGATTTGGTCTTGGCGGGATCTACAAAGAAACCTGTCGTCCTCCACTTGTCAAAGAGGACAGCTCCAGGAACTCATTGATACCTGATACCCTGCTGTCTCCCCAGGCTGACCTTGCACTGACCTCAAGCTGCCTCTCTTTATAGTTCTGCAAAATGGCACAGTCCTTAATAGCTACAACTCGAGTTTATTTTTAAGAACACCATGCTTAGCGTGTAAAATAATGGCATTCTGGCTCTGTATTTCTTAGAAGTTATTCCAATTTGGGTCTTGGCCACTTGTCAATTCTTTGGTTTATTTTAGATAAACCACTAAACCATGATTCTCTGGACCTGCCTCTAGGCTCCTACACATGCACACGTGCACATGCACACACACACACACACACACACACACACACACACACACACACACATCATTTTCCACCAGTAATGGATGAAAACACTCCATACTGTGGTATTTAATTTTCATATGTATGTTATCTCTACTGCAGTCTTAAAACCTTCCATGACTATTTCTAGCACAGGAATGCAGGCTCTGGGGGAGGAGGCAGTTTCCAATCATTTGTTCCATGCCCCCATGTGCTAGTTGAATCTCCTTGCTGACAGCACTTGACGGGTAATGCATTACTTCCAAGGCTGCCATGTTGTCCCAGCATAGCTCTGGTTCTAAAATCCTGGTTCTGTGCAGGTGCTTTAGGTTCTTAGCCTGGACTCCATAAAATGGTGTGCTGCTAAATATGTAAGAACTTTTAAAGAAAACCCCTGGTTTGTGGCACTTGCCACTTTCTGTGGTAGAGGTAGTCTCCCTGTGGTCAATTTCAAGCTACCCATGTAAAGTGAGCACCTATGTGAAGAGTCACAAAGAGGTGGTCATAATTGGTTCTTTCCAGACACTAGGAGCAAGCTCCAGGAATCACTGTCATCCAGCTAGCATCACAAGGAAGCAGGGTAAAGTCTCTCATAGCATTGCAGGTCTTCAGCCTGAAGCCTAAGTCCTCACCCACCCTGTCTCCTCTGTCCTGGTTTACCTCCAATCCCACCTGGTTCTGATAAGTTTTTAACAGATCAGGAGGCTGAGTGCTGCTTTCTCAGCCACAACTCCCCCTCATTCCCAGAAGATGATTCTGGTGATCTTTCTAGATTGAGTGTCTGATTTCCACTGGGAGCCATTACATCCTGGCTAAGAACTCAGGGCCCTCTGGCTCCACAAAGGGACTCAACACTAGCTACTTTTATATTCACAATGGGGAGTGTGAAACTATTTTATAAATTCTTTTCTTTGGGGAATAATATTCCTCAAGGTTGCTTCTTCCTACAGAGTGCAGTGTTTTTCTCTTGGGGCTCACTCAGAACAAACCCTTCTTGGGAACATTCCCACATCACTTCCTGATTCACAAACAGGGGACAGACTGGGGGGTCCATTCTGTCTCACCTTTGTCACAAATACTTGGTGAATGCAGCCTGCTCTTTAAATTGTAAACCTGGAGAGGGCAGGGACATGTCTGCTCTGTCCATCATTCTATTAGTGCCTTGCATAATGCGTGGAACACAATAGACACTGAATAATGAGACCTCGCCCTGCCTTCATGCATTCCCTCATTTATTCATCTCTTTCTTCCTTTCTTCATTATTCATTCTTCCAGCGAACTGAACCACTATTATGTAGCTGATGCTAGGCACAGCAGTTTCTAATAAGCAGAATGGCAAGTTAGGACACAGGGTTGAGAGCTCAAAAAGTCTCCAAATCACGGTATTCAAGTTGACCATGGACTGGATGTGGGGTCATTTTTCAGCCATTTAGAAAAAGGATTGTCCTGTTCCCTTTAACTCAATTAGCCACAATGAATCTAATTTTAATACTTTTTGGAGATAGAGGGAACGGCAAAATGAGAAAGCATGCCTTGGGTCTGGTTCTTGAGGGTATGTTATGTTCCTGCTGATTGACCCTGGTGCATCAGAACCCCTCCAATTGAGACCAATTAGTAGGGAGGGAGGTCAGAATTAAAGAGGAGCAAGGCAGACTGTTCTTCAGAAGAACGATTCCTCACTTTCAAGGGCACATAGACACTCAGAGTTTCCACTGCCAGAAGGGAGGCCCAACACTCTATCAGCTTGAGCCTGAGCTAATCAATCCATAAAATTAAATTTTAAAAAGCAATTAATTCAGTTTATGTTTTTGTGTGAGTGAATTTTGTGGGCTATGTCCATTACTTTCTAGAAGGATGTAAGTATAAATTTTAAATCAATAAATTAAATCCACTGGAAAACAAAATATTATTCTGGAGCTTAGATTTGTTATTGGATTTTAATAATTTATTATTTTTTTCATGTTTACCAGCCATTTATTCAACACATGCTCTATGCAAGGCATCATGCTCAGTACTGAGGAGTCAAAAGTAAATAAGATCCCTACCTCCTGTAAGTTAGTCTTTTTTTTTCAAAATTTTATTCAAATTCTAGTTAGTTAACATACAATGCAATATTGGTTTCAGGAGTAGAATTTAGTGATTCATCACTCACACAGAACACCCAGTGCTCAACACAATAAGTGCCCTCCTGTGAGTCTTTTAACATGTGTACCTACTGCATCAGACTCTCCTGGGGTTTTACCAAAAATTCAGATCAACCCAACCGCATTCCACACATACTATATCAGAGCCTCTAGGGAAGAGTCCCCAAATAGGCACTTTAAAATGAATTTATAGGGGGCGCCTGGGTGACTCATTGGGTTAAAGCCTCTGCCTTTGGCTCACTCAGATCATGATCTCAGGGTCCTGGGTTTGAGCCCCACGTCGGGCTCTCTGCTCAGCGGGGAGCCTGCTTCCCCTCTCTCTCTGCCTGCCTCTCTCCTTACTTGTGATCTCTCTCTCTCTCTGTCAAATAAATAAACAAAATCTTTAAAATAAAATAAAATGAGTTTATAGGTCCACTAAAGTTTGATTATCATTCATTGCAGAAAACATAATAGTAATAGTTTGCATTTATGCATTTTGAATGATTATAGCATCTTGGGATGCATACACTAGAATTCCTTCAACACTTTCACTGTAACTAATGCAGATAGTAGCTCCATCTGGCTAAAGGTGCTCAACTCAAATACCCCCATCTCTGCAAACTATTCCTACTTCAATGTCTTCCACATGTTTTCGTACTTTGTACCCATTTCCATGAAAATAATTCTTATGGGCACCTGGGTGGCTCAGTGGGTTAAAGCCTCTGCCTTCGGCTCAGGTCATGATCTCAGGGTCCTGGGATCCAGCCCCGAATCGGGCTCTCTGCTCAGCAGGAAGCCTGCTCCCCCGCCCCCTCTCTGCCTACTTGTGATCTCTCTCTCTCTCTGTCAAATAAAAAAAAAAAGAAAAGAATTCTTACACAAGAGTACAGTTCTTTCTATAGCTGCCTACCTCCCTGGCGGATAGAAAACTGTGTCTTGTTCCTATTTCAGTCAGGCAGCAGGCTACCACATTGTGTGGTTCTTCATAGGTCCATCCTCCTTCCCTCCCTCCCTGCCTTCCTTCCTCATCATTTTTGTCTGCAGTATCTCATTTAATCTGTTGAATGCATGAATTTGTGAAGGAACAGAATTTACAAAGTACTTTCACACACAGTGTGACCTTTGATGAGACAATGAATAATGATCACTGATACATAGCTTTAGCCAACAGTTTGCCAATAACCGATCACTCCTGTTTGCCTTCATGATTTTTGTCACAACCAAGTTGGTATTGATTTAATATTTTTTCTCTTTAAGGAAACTCAGTGGTTCTTATTCCACAGATTTAATCCTAAACAATGCTATATGTGAACTCATGTATCTGATGGGCTAAATTATTTTTTTTTTAACACACAGCTATATTTACACTACTGAGAGTTCCCTGTAAACCACCCATGTGTATGTTCCACACTGCATGAGAGTGTCCTAAGCCCTCTTGGGGCTGACTGCACTAGACAGTAACGTTCTTGGTTCATATTTTAAGATGTTCTGGTTGTGGTTTAGCTTTCTTCTCCAGCCTGACACCCTCTTTACCATATCTAACAAAAAAGACATACCTTCCCACCTCCAGACTTTGCTCCTGCTGACTATTCTCTTCTAACCCAAACCCCACCCAGAATACCTTCTCTCATTCTAGACCCACTGTAAGCTCTTTCCTCTCTGGGCCTAACTTGACCACTCAACTAAGCAAGTGGTTATATACCAACTCCTCTTATTTCTCTGCAAATAGTAGGTGTCACTATATCCATAGTCACTCGAGGAATGTGTATTAACCCCACTGTGAATGTGTTTTCTAGCCATTTGTCCTGGTTGGTTTTGAGACCAATGGACTAATGTAGAAATTAACCTACTTAGGGATCCTTGTTTGCTTTTGGATTTGGTAAACAGAGGCTTTTTTTGGTGGTCTTCATGATTGCAGGGAGGAATGTCCTTCATCAGAGAATATCCTTGATATTTTTTGAACAAATAATATCTTAGGGGGAAAAGATCTATCAGCTCAGGGTCCAAAGTATTCATTTTCAATCAGCTTCTTCACTCAGGTTATCATGTCCTGAGAATCAGCTTACCTTGGCCATCATACCTCCTAAAAGCTTTAAAAATTCTTCCTTCAATTTTGGTGGCTGGGGTGATTGTTGCTTATTTCTTCCCAAGTATCCCCAAGCTCAGGATCTCATGGGAAAGCAGTCAGTCTAGTCTGGGGTAGGCTGCCTTATGGAAACATACCTAGAGTCTGCATGTCTTTCTGCTTTTCTTCATGGTTGGAATTGCTGGGGGCAGATTTGGAGAAGGCATGCAAATGTTAGAATATTGCTCTCAGTCAACAAAGGAACTCGCTTAGTAGATCTTAGGAAAGTAATATCTGGGGGGAAAATAGTGGGGGGAAACAGTGTGGTGTAAAGGAAAGGAGAAAAAGAAACCCAAAGAAACTGATAGCAATAGGCGCCTGGGTGGCTCAGTCATTAAGCCTCTGCCTTCACCTCAGGGCATGATCCCAGGGTTCTGGAATCTAGCCCTGCATGGGGCTCCCTGCTCAGTGGGAAGCCTGCTTCTCCCTCTCTCACTCCCCCTGCTTGTGTTCCCTCTCTTGCTGTGTCTCTCTCTCTCTCTCTCTGTCAGATAAATAAATGAAATCTTAAAAAAAAAAAAAAAGAAGAAAGAAAGAAACTATCAGTAGGGTTTGGGATTCATGCTAGCTCTACAGTTCTCTTCCTAGGGGGCCTCTGGAAAGGGGCTGGACCTCACTGGGACTTACCTTTCTCATCTCTAAAATGAAGAAATAGATTAGTTAGTCAGGGCTAACTAATCTTTTTCTTTAGCAGCAAAATATTTTCTTTTCAGTGAAATATTGTATTGACCCACACTGTTCACAGCAGATGAAAACTAAGGTACTCTTGCTAAAGAGGATTTGAAGCAGGGCAAGGGGTTGGTATCTTTCCCTTTCTTGAAGGAGTGTGAGAAATAGAATGAGGTAATCAGATTTATACCTTAAAAACTCACAATGACTGTTTTATGAAAAATAGATTCAAAGGGCCAGGACTGCAGGATCAGAGGCCACTTATGGAGGTAGTTGCTGTGTATATGGGAAGACGCAGGAACAGGAGATTGTGGGCCCCAGGGTGAACAGTGTGATGGCCCAAACAGAAAGAAGAGATAAGGGGAGGTAGCCCCCAGGCTGCAGGGGAGATAGATGATTGCCCCCTCAGCCTGTCAGGACCCCTGGGTGGTTGGTGAACTGGAGAATGAATGGAGAACTGACCCTGCATGACCAACAAGCTCTGTGACACTTACTGAATGGCTGACCTTGACACCTGCTCATCAAATGTGGCCTGAGAACTTGGTCAGGCCTCTCCCCAGATCTACTGGATCAACATCTGCATTTAGGAAGTCCCCCAAGCAATGCCCATGCCCACTGGCCTTTCAGAAAAACATTTGCAGAAAAAGGCTTTCGAGAGAGAGAGATTAGCCTGTGCGAAATTCCCAGATATTGCATTTGTTGGTATTGAACTTGGGCAAATTGTTTTCCTTTCTGAATGTTCTCATTCCCACCATGGATACCCACTGTGGAGACCATACTGCTCACCTTACAGAGAGTTTTTGGGATAGAAATGTTGTAAGTAGAGTTAAGCACTGAGCTTACTATTGAAGCAAAAGTTGATGTTCAAGGAAATAAAGGAAAACGATCATTTCATATACACACCTGTACACACACACACACACACACACACACACACACACAC
>RCUC01123320.1:0-14211 GCA_003697995.1 Taxidea taxus jeffersonii
AAATGTCTACCAAATAAACACTAAAATGATTTATAGCTCTACTTTTTCTAGAGGATCATTTCTTTTTAAATTACTCTTCTCTGATTTATTTCCTGGAAAAAATAGCTATTGATTGATAATCTCATAGCACAAAGTAGTAAAATGATATACTTAACATTTCCAGCTTGAAAGAAAGAGATTAAAGTTGTTTTTTGATAGTAATGATTACACCTTTTATTCTATTTTTTATTCTTATTTGTTTTGGGAAGATTTTATTTATTCATTTGAAGAGAGAGAGCATGAGCAGCGGGAAAGGGGCAGAGGGAGAGGAAGAAGCAGACTCCCCACCAAGCAGGAAGCCCAATGTGGGGCTCTATTCCAGAACCCTGGGATCACGACTCGAACCAAAGGCAGATGCTCAACTAACTGAGCCACCCAGGAGCTCCTATTTTATTTCTTTTTAAGTTTTATTTATTTAAGTAATCTCTATACGGAGTGTGGAGCTCAAACTCACAACCCCAAGATCAAGAATCACGCGCTCTTTCGACTGAGCCAGCAAGCACCCCACCCCCATTATTTTAAAAGTTGCATTTCTCAAAATTATGTTGGTCTGACCTCAAGCGGCATCCTGTTCAGCTTTCATGCATCAGTAAGCACCAAATTGAGACAGAAAGAACACGCACAGAGTTTAGTTCTTATCAAAGATTTTAAATGACACCATAGAAAGTATTTGATTGAAAATCTGGGGACGCCTGGGTGGCTCAGTGGGTTAAGCAGCTGCCTTCGGCTCAGGTCGTGATCACAGTGTCCTGGGATCGAGTCCCACATCGGGCTCCTTGCTCGCCAGGGAGCCTGCTTCTCCCTCTGCCTACCACTCTGTCTGCCTGTGCTTGCTCTCTCTCTCTCTATAACAAATAAATAAATAAAATCTTTAAAAAAAAAAAAAAGAAAATCTGTCTCAGACAGTATATTTGTCTGAAACATTAAGCAAACAAAATGCAACTATTTTGCTGACATGGCCATTGCCCAGACTGGAGGCTTTACTCTCATTGTATTTCAGTGTATAAGATCTTACACACTTTGGTAATACAGTCCTAGTGGCTGATGTAATATCTTCAGAATCCTCACAGCCTCGATCACGGTCAGAAAATATCCTCAAAATAGGCCAGTGAAAATACTCCTATCCTAGGATTTCCTTTCAGTTATTGCAATATATATTTATATATATACATTAATACATGTTCATTAGGAAATAAGATATTTTCTCTATGGAGTTGTCAAGAGGAAAGGCCAAAAAGTCATATTCCTTCATCCTATTGCATTGCTGATTGCCAACTAATCAGGTGTGTGTGTACACATGCATCTGTGTTTTGTTGTATTTTTTCACTTTTATTCTTTACCATGGTTCTATTTTTACTACCAAAGATAACTTGAGGTCCAAACTTAGTTTTCTGTCTGATTTTCTTTTTTTTTTTTCTTTTTGAGAGACAGTGAGGGGGGTGTGCATAGGGGGAGGGGCAGAGAAAGAGGGAAACAGAGAATCCCAAGCAGGCCCCTTGCCCAGTGTGGAGCCCAAATGGGACTTGGTCTCACAATCCTGAGCTCATGACCTCACTGAAATCAAGAGTTGGACGCTTAACTGACGGAGACACCCAGGCACCTCCAAACTTATTCTTCAAAACAAAAATATTTCCTATATCTTTTCATAACCATATTGATAACCTTGTATAAACTCAATGAACACATTATTGTTCCCTTATTTAATTAATGGATTAAAAGTCGGGACAACACAAAAGGGCTTGACAACCCATGGTGTGTACACTAAAGCTGGCATCCTGGCTGG
This sequence comes from Taxidea taxus jeffersonii, assembly GCA_003697995.1. NCBI lineage: Eukaryota > Metazoa > Chordata > Mammalia > Carnivora > Mustelidae > Taxidea > Taxidea taxus. The sequence continues at coordinate 1,823 of RCUC01123320.1, forward strand.
TGAATGGCAAAAGCATTAGCAAGTCCCATCAACAGGACAGAATGTTCAAAAGAAAAAAGTGTTCCTTAGTCATGCCTGGTTGACATAGATAAATAATGTAAGCCACTGGGTGGGGAAAAAAAAAAAACCTAAGTTTATATTTTGTTCATATCAGGCAGTCTAGGAGTGTATCTTCCCACTCTTCTTTCTCCTGTTGCTCCTCAACATTACTGCTTCTCAATTTGCCTTCAAAATAAAAATCTGATGATAAACATACTAAAACTCTTGGTAAGGGAAGGTGGTTGTAAATACCAGGGGACAAATGTAGTGATGTTTCCTGTGGTGAACCAATGAACAGATTTTATTCAAGGCCCTCCTCTATATAAACAAATTTTATAATTCCCATGGTTCATGACTTAGAGATGCTTCTTTGATCTTTTTAATGATTGGGGATCACAAATGTTTGGGGTATTACAATGTGATTATTGCTTGATTGTTAAGAACAAATTATTTCTTTCCCTACCCTCTTTGAATTTCCCCCAATCATGTCCATGTACATCATTCTTTCCTTAAAGGACCCATATGGCAAAGGTAGACTAGCTTCCCACCAATTCCATTTCCCTATCTTCTTGGGTTGACTGTGTTTCTCAGCCTTCCTTATAGCTACATAAGATTAAGTGACTCAATTCTGGCCAGAGGAATGTGGGGAGAAGCTGCGGCTACCAGACATAACCCATGAATACTTTCCAATTTCTCTTTTTCTTTCATGGCTTCACTGTCTCTTAATCCCAGGTCCATCTAGGAATCCATGTGTTGAAAAAGGCAGGGAATTTGCCAACCTGAGTCTCTGAATGACTGTAGGGAGAAGGATTTTCTGTTGCACATCAGACCTCATGTAAGCAAGAAATAATTGTCTATTGTGGTAAGCCACTGAGATGTCAAGGTTTCCTGGTATCACAGCCATTATTAGTTTAACCCATACAATAGACCACACTCAAATGGAACTAGTGAATGATTCGCCTGGTGCCTGGCACACAGATGTTTGGTAAATTAAAACTATTACTATTATATAAAAATTGAAAAACATTATTTTATCTACCTTGTATATATAAGCCTCTATGAGATTGTAACATACCATAATATAGGAAACAGGGACATGCAGTCATGTGGGATTCTGCTTTGCTGTCGTCCACACATATTTCAGAACCCATTATTCCTGCAAGAAAATAAGTATAAGTAAGTATAGTTAGGGGTAATATCCAGCCCCTTCATGGTGCCTTGTGTGTAGTAAAATCTTAATAATTGCTTTTTTATTGTGCTGATGAAGATAATAATGAATGCCTCTCTTATGCCCCTTATTCCCCTGCCATTAAGTTGTGATCTGGTAACTTCTGTAATGGATTGCAGAGAAGCCAGATTAGCTATGGTGCCATGGTGAGGCAAGGAGCTTAACTGAAAGCAAGGACTTCAAACACATAAGAATAATTTTATATTAGTGGCAGAAGGCAGTTGTTTTGGCTGTTATTTAAATCATGTCTCAGTAAATGCTCTAACATACAAAATAGTACACAAAGTAATAATTGTGCAAATGTCAAAATTTATAGCTTCTTTTCACTTCGGTATGACATTTTTGTCAAAAACCTGAAGTACCTCTTTGAGCTTTGGTTGTGTTTGGATCTCTAACCTAAATTCACACAAAATGAAACATAAGTGTTAAACTATCCATTCTTTTTTCAATGTGTTACTTTGGAAACATAATATAGAGTGGCCATCATTGTCTTAAAATACCATCACTGCATGTTCAAACAGTGTTATTAGTCCATAGCTTTTTTTAAAAAAGATTTTATTTATTTATTTGACAGAGAGGGAGAGAGCAAGCAAGCACAGGCAGACAGAGAGGCAGGCTGCAGGAGAAGCAGTCTTCCTCCCGAGCAAGGAGCCTGATGTGGGACGCTGGGATCATGACCTGAGCCGAAGGCAGCCGCTTAACCAACTGAGCCACCCAGGCGTCCCAGACCATAGCTTTTTTGAACAGATGTCTAAAGTGCATTAACTAGATAAATGGGAAGATTATTTTGGACAAATCAAGGCTTTTCACTTAAAATAACAAAGCATAACAAAAGGACTCTGCAATGAGGCCATAAGAGGCCATTATTTACCATTCCTTGACATAATAATCAATTCCCCAAAGGAAAGTAATATACTACTGTTTGACTTTGTTACAATAAACATGTGTTATTTTTTGTGGTGTAAACTTTTTCTTAACATATAACACACACATTTAGCACACAAATCATAAATGTGCAATTCAGTCAATTTTGCAAAGCCAATCCACCAGTGTAACCAATACTCAGATCGAACTATAGGATATTATCAGCCTCCCAGAAGCTTATACCTCCTTCCAGTCACTAACTCTTTGCCCCAAGGATAACAACTTACTCTGGCCTTTTAACACTGCAGTTTGGTTTTGTTTCTTTCTGAACTTTATGTAAGTGGTTATATAGGAGCTTTAATATATAAACAGTTTTCCAAAGGGGTTGCTCCAAATTATACTACTGTCAATCATGTATGAGAGTTCCAGTTGTTCCCCTATTCACCAGGACTAGATAGTGTTCATGTATTACTTTTTAAATAATTATAAAACTATCTCAATTCAGAGGAACAAATATGAAGTCTAGACCATTACGAGAAAAAAAATCAGTAAAAAATCATGCACAAGACTCCAACTATTTTACTTAAATTATTAATTTTTCATTATGAATATGTTTTTACATACATTTTTACATACACAAAATTAGAGGAAATCACTTATGCTTAATAATAGTTAATATTCTTCCACAATGCTTCAACTTTTTTTTTGTTTGTTCAAGTGTTAAAGTAAATTACAGATGTCAAGACATTTCAATCTAAACATTTTAGTATGCATCTCTAAAAAGGAAGAATATTTTCCTATAGAACCATAATAATATTATGACATCTAACAAATTTATAATCCCCTTGTAACATCTAATATATAACCTCTATTCAAACTTTCCCTATTCTTCCAAAAAATATTTTTGACAGTTGGCTTATTTAAACCAAGCTTTACACAACTAATATTCCATTGTTAGGTTTGTTAGGTTTCTGAACTCATGCTCCACTCCTCTTTTTTTTTTTTTTTAAAGATTTTATTTATTTATTTGACAGAGAGAGAGATCACAAGTAGGCAGAGAGGCAGGCAGAGAGAGAGGAGGGAGCCCAGGAAGTATGTGGGGCTTGATCCCAGGACCCTGAGATCATGACCTGAACTGAAGGCAGAGGCCTAACCCACTGAGCCACCTGGGCGCCCCTCCACTCCTCTTTTTTAACGACATTGACTTGTTGAATGAACAAGGCCAATTGTCCTGTAGGATATCCAAGTTCTCGATTTACCTCCTTGTGTTCTCATAGTCTGATTAAATTTGCTTGTCTACCCCATGCATATCTTGTAAACTCAGAGTTAGATCAATAACACTTCATGGAGGGGCAATGACCTTCACATTGCATCACCCCAGGAGGAAGACACCATCTGGTGTCTCACCATTAGCAATGCTAAGACTGATCACTGGGTTAAGAGGGTGACCCCCAGACATTTCCATTGTAAAATTACCTATTCATTCTTCCGATCTTTAATTAATCTGGAAGATTATTCCAACTATTTTTATGTTAAGAATAAAAGTTATTTTTAAGGAATACTAAGATATAAAGTATATCCTTGCAAAAGTGTCAGGGAAGGTTTATCTACAACATATACTTCCCGAACTTCCACCTCTTTGAAACTCTTCTTTTTCTTCTTCCCCAACATCTTATTTCCCTCCTTATTTCCTAGGCATATTGCGATGCTAGACAGAAGATGACAATTGAGGAAGAAAGGTATACTGGAAGATTCCTGGCTCTAAACTCCTATATACAACCTACACAAGTTGGAAAAAAAGACCATTAACAACCTTTTACATTTGCTGCCTGTTCAGTGGCCTCTGTTCTTAAGATGTTTTACAAACATTGGCTGTTAGAGCAACTGTTTTGTCCACCTTCGACAATGTTCTCTAAAAACAATTTATTCTACAGATGTGGAATAAGCTGTTACCTATTAAAAGTAGTTATTATAACTAGTCCCACAAGAATATCACATCTGATGAGACTAACAATAATATAAGACATATTATCATAAAGAGGGTTGGTTGGGTTTTCTTTTTTGTTTTGTTTTGTTTCTTTTTTTTCTTAGTGTTTGTTTCAATAGTCTGGAAGAAGCCATAACGAGACAAGACTGATTCTGCCAATCTACATGAGCTGCACAATTACTCAGTGAATACTAGTCTTTTCAATGCACTGTGTCAATCCCTGATGTTGTTTTATTGTCCCATGAGACATATTACTGTGCCTCAAGGGTGGGAAAGTACTAGAAGAATATTGAGCCCAGAATATGAAGGATGGACATTCACCATGTGCTGAGCAGCCTGGAAATTATTGTTTAATATTAATTTATTAGATGATTGCTGAGCCCAAAGGACATAATATCCATTATGTAAATGTTCAGTCATGGACACTGTGCCCCAATACTTAATAACTCCAGACTGAATGTTGAATGGCGTATATCCCAAATTAAGTACGTTCAAATAGACAAGTACTTTGTCATGAAAAAGCAAGACCATTCAGTAAGTAGTACATTATGTCCTACAAATGAGAGAGTGTTTTTTTCTTGAACAATATTAAAGGCTCAAGCTGGAAAAATAAATGGGAGGTGGGGGAAGAAGCAAATAATGTGATAGAAAGGAAGAGTGTGTCATTGCAACACATTAGCTCACATTTTGTCCTGCCTCTATTTCAACAAATGGCCTAAAGGTGCAGTGCAATTTTATGTGCCAAGAGCTTGTGATTACACTTTGCAAGTCTTTCAAGGTTTCAGAAAAGGAACTTTACTCTATAATGTTATGCCTGACAACAAGTGACTCACAAAATTCATTAGTTTATCTGCTCACCTTAGCATTTTCAAAAATGAATTTGTGACTCTGTGATGCAGTTTTTTTGGAGCCTTGAGTTTTTTACTGTTGACCTGACAACCTTTTATATATGGTATCCTGCAGAGAAAAGGATTTTTCTATTTTATGAGTCTTCCTGTGACTCTGAGAGAGTCCCTGTCACTCAGAATTCTCTTTGTTCCTTCAGAAACCTACAGATCCTTTAAATGACTGCAGTGGGTGGGAGTTCTTGCCCCATTTCTCATACCAAAGGCTCCTCTTTCTTTTCAGATCCTAGCAGCTTTTAGCAGAGAAAAGAGGAAATGATTGTTGAATGGATATGTGAGAAAACAAGTTGTTGTCGCATGTCCATAAGGGCATATGTTTGTGGGCGCAAATCTTGAAGCTTGGGTGGTGATACTGTAAAGGATTTGGCCATCTTATCCATTTCTTGAACAGTTGAAACTATTTCATCCTCCTAATGACAGTTTTCTGTGATGGTGAGGTAGGACATATAAGTAGACTGACCTAAGGGAGCAGACTGTACAATTGAGTTCTTTTGCTCTTATAAGGAACCACTTCACATGTGTGAATCTTATATGGGCCCAACATTCTTTCAGAAAACTTGCAGCAACATGTGACTTAACAAGAGAGAGTGGGCATGAGAATTTTTTTTGGTGAAGGAGTTGATTACAGACATAGCAGCTAGCTTTGTGACTTTGTTTCTCATATATTTTCCAGAGAGGAGACTCCTGTCCCCAAAACACAGTCCAGGACACTTGCTGTTTTGTCCCTTGAAGACAACTGACTTCCTTTAGTCTGCAAACTCCCATAGCTCCATCTTTTACTTCTGGGAGAAGCTCTTTCCTATAACTTTCCACTGGATCTCTCCCGGTCTGGCTGCCTCTTGGTTTTGCTGAGAGCCATTCTAACCACCTGCCACAGTTCACACCTGACCTTTAGGTCCTAGTCAGCTCTCCACTTTCCAGATGACAGATTGGCCAGCATGGGAGAAAATGACCATCTCAGGAAGAAGCTACACTGTCCCAATCTACCCTACTTGGGATGTCATTCCTATCTGTCCTTCACAAATCTTGGCACGCCATCCACTCTGCTACACCTGACCACATCACTGGATGCCATCGCCTCCTGGGCCTGCCATCCTTTGATCAGTAACACTCTAGGAGCTCCACAGTGAAAAGTGTGCTTACCTCTTCAGGCCATTTGGGCCCTACCCGTCAATATTGCAGGGGTGTTGGATTATGTGTTAGTTCTGTCCTTCAGGACTTGGATGTGACTATAATAAAATCACCATGCTCTGGAGATCAGTCCTCCAAAAGCAGGAGGGGGAGAGGAAAGAATGTAAATAAAGAGCCCTGAATATCCAAAAACAAATGATGAATTTGAAAACCAAAGACCTAAATATTATATTTTTAAAAATAACACTGCAGGGACGCCTGGGTGGCTCAGTTGGTTAAGCAGCTGCCTTCGGCTCAGGTCATGATCCCAGCGTCCTGGGATCGAGTCCCACATCGGGCTCCTTGCTCGGCAGGGAGCCTGCTTCTCCCTCTGCCTCTGCCTACCACTCTTTCTGCCTGTGCTCGCTCTCTCTCTCTCTATAACAAATAAATAAATAAAATCTTTAAAAAAAAAAATAACACTGCACAGGAAAAGAGAAACCTCTTGACCAGTGGCCAGTGTCTCTAAAAAGTGAATCCTTTGATATGAGCCTAGAACTAGAGATAGGAGAGAGAGAAGAGATGCAGGCAGGGGGGCAAAAAAAAAAATCAATGGAAATGAGCAGTAAAAGCAGTAGTAACATGGATAAGAAGAGGTGATGGAGGCAGTGAGAAGGGCCCTTTGGGCCACTGGGAGAACCAGAGCAAATGGGTGGGGAGGGAGAGTGAAGGGCTACTCGGGCTCAATATTGAAGTCTTTGAGAAGAGATCCTGGACAATTTGTTACTCCTGTGGAAGGCCTGAAAATATATCTCTACTTCACAGCATAGAAAAAATAAATTCCACATGGATTAGGGACTTTAATGTGAAAGACAAAACTTGAAACTTTGAAGGAAAATATGGGATAAAGTTTTTATGACTTCAGGACAGGGAAGGATTTCTTAAACAAGTTCTAAAAAGTGTGGACCACTTATAGGAAAAGATTGATGTTTGGCTTCACCGAAGTTAAGAATTTCTGTTCCTTGAAAGACATCAAGAAAGGAGGGTGGAAAGATAAGCCACCAACCGGAAGAAGGTATTTACAACACGTATAAGTAAAGATGTTGTTCAAAAAAATTAACAAATATAACATACGCATCACAAATTAGAATGCGTGTCAACCATAAACTGCTGTTACAACAGCATCAGTGTACTAGAGCCAATATCACTATGTATTACGAAGGATAAACAGCCACACTATCTAAATACACACACACACACACACACACACACACACACACACACACACACACAAGTTGGCATTACCTAGCATACTGGGGTATGCACAGTATTTCTGCTCTGCTAAAAACCCTGGAAAAATTCTTGCCCATGTGTACCAGGGCACATGTACAAAACTGTCCTTTAAAGAACTGATTGTAAGAGAAAAATAAAAACAATTCAAATACCCCTTGATATTAAAATGGATAAATAACTCATGGTATTATTATTTATATAGTGGAAGTTCTCATATGACAATGAAAATGAATGAACTGTAACTGTATGCATGAGTCTCAACAACGTATCATTGAATGAAAAAGTAAGTCATAGAAGAATCTATACATTCATTCCATTTATATAAAATAGAAAGCAATGAAAACCAAATAACTCTTTAGAGACACATGCAAAAACAGTAAAACTTAGGTCAAGGAATAACTGGGATAGTGCCTAACTCTGGGGATAACAGCATAGGGAAGGAGTCATTAAGAGCTGGGAGGGGCACACAAAGCAACCCACAAACTGAATGGAAAGACAGGTTGTTCTATTATTATTCAAATATACACATGTGCTATTATGCAAATATATACACAAATATGCAAATATGCACGCATGTACTTTAGAATGTCTGCATTTAAAATTGTCCACATTTTATTTTTTTTTCACATTTTATTTTTTCTAAAGATTTATTTATTTGACAGGAGGGAGGGGCAGAGGGAGATGGACGGAGTCTTTTAAGCAGAATCTCTGCTGAGCAAGGAGCCCTGCACAAGGCTCGATCCCATGACCTATGAGATCATGGCCCGAACTGAAACCAAGAGGCAGAGACTCAGCAGATTGAGTCACCCAGGTGCCCTGAGAATTGTTCATATTTTGAAAATAAAAAAAAAGCAAGGGCTTCTAGGTGGTTCAGTGGGCTAAGCGGCTGCCTTCCACTCAGGTCATCACCCAGTGTCTTGGGATCGAGCCCCGCATTGGGCTTCCTGCTCCAGAGAGCCTGCTTCTCCCTCTCCCTGTGCCTGCCGTTCTACCTGCTTGTGCCCTCTCTGCCAAATAAATAAATAAAATATTTTTTTAAAAAGCAACACAAAAAATAAAAGGGTGGTCATAGAAATGTAGATACAGTAGGAAATATTAACCTGTCAGTGGATCAGCATAAAAATATGAGCAGTCTACATATTCACTGACTTCAGAATACTAACTACCTCTGAGAAGTGAGGGATAACAGGATAGGGATAGGTACAAAATGGGCTTTGCCTGCATCTGTATGATCGTCTTTCTTTAATAAATCTAGATTGATATCTAGATTAATGCTTGCTGCATTATTTCCTGCACTTTTCTTTGTGTTTTGATTTAAAAAAAAAAAAAGTAGTTCCATTAAATAAAATGATGTTCTAACAATTGAATGGTTAAGTCTCAACGATTTGGAAGCCTCACCTATCTGGAATAAGGTAATCAAGAGAACAGGAAGAAGCGGTCCCTGGGTTAAGGGTCTGCTTTCAGCTCAGGTTATGATCCCAGGGTCCTGCTCCCTGCTTCTCCCTCTTGTCCCCATCCCTGCTCAGTGCTCACTTGCCTCACTCATGCTCTCTGTCCCTATCTTTCTCTCTCTCTCTCAAATAAATAAATAAAATCTTAAAAAAAAAAAAAGAGAGAGAACAGGAAGAAAATAAGAGAAAGTGTAGGGAGGTAAAGGGTAGTTCTACAGGGAATCTCGTTTAAATGTAAAACATATTTCATCATCCCATACCTAGAGGGCTGAATTTAAATAAAATTACAATTGATTGAATTTAAGAATTTTGTTTGTTTTGCACATATTCTCTTGATCCAGACACGCAAGCAAACATGGACATCATTTAAAAATCTGACTTGCATTATTATTTAAAATGTAGCCCCATTATCTAAAGGTTGCTTTATAGCTAATCATTTTTATTATAATTTTGTTATAATTTAAGACCAAAAAGTTTTAAATTTTATTAAAAATTGCTTTTTCTATGTGTTACATAAAGAAAATAATTTTTAGCTTTGTGCATTGGGTGATTTTAGTATTTAATGCATGCAACTATATAATAATATTTTTAAGGCTAGACTTTCTCCATTTAAAATTAACATTCCCAATTTTATGCAAAAATTTAACACATTTGTTCAAAACTAACATAATTATTTTTAACTTAATTTAATTTAAATTTCTAGTCTTGAACATTCCATTGCTTTTATGAGACATTTTAAGGTTAAATTATTTTCAATTAACTTGATAAATCTATTAAAAATTTGAAATTAGCTTTAATGCTTAAGTAAGTTTACTTTCCAATAGATGACATTTTTAATCTTTTTGTACTCAAACATGGAGTAAACTGGCTTAATATAAGACACTCAAATTGCAAATTGATTTATTAAGTATAAAATTAACACTTACTGTGTATCTATTAAAATCAGCTTAAAAATCTGTAAGGCAATTATTTTTGAATTATCATAAATTGAATAAAAACAAGTAAACTCGTGCCTAGAAACATCCTTATAATAACGTTTTCACTACCTTGCAAAAATTAGGTAAAGACAAATAAAGCTACTTGTATTGCTCTACTAAACTAGTATGCTTAAGTTCTAGTTTTGATCTAGAATGGGGAGAAAGTTTGTAATGCTCTAAAGATTTGAATAAATTCATTTTGAATTTCTGTAAAGTATTAGATTAATGCTTTTTAGCTGATCTATAACCACCAACATGCTAAAAGCATATGCTACACCATGAAATGCCTCCATTTTAGTGTGCATTTGATTTTCTTTTCACATTAACAAGACATAGACCATTTGCAACAGAGTGGCACTGTTATATTTTTTTTTACATATTTTTATGATAAAAAGGCAATGATCACTGTGTTCTCAATTTTCCATTACCAGACAGGTAATTTTACTCCTGCATTCAAGCATTATGTCTCTTCCAGAAGTGTTGAAAAACGATCGTGTTGTACCTGCTTTTCATTCTTACTAAGTCTGGCATTTGGAAAGTCCAGAATATACTGTAAATGAAGCTAGTATCAAATGCAGAACCAATTCTCTATAGCAAAAGATTGAGAGCTGGGACAAGAGAAAGAACAAAGACCTACTGTATGGAAATCAGAACAGCCTCTCAAAAACTCAGCAGTGAAACAGCTCTAACTACATTCCCAGCAGAAACAGCATGAATGGCTCCTGGCTCACAAAGAAAATCAATCCAAGGAGATGTGTTGATTTACATAACTGATATAACTGAAAAATGGGCACAGGGAGAACATAGCTTTCAACACACAAAAATTAGATTTGTACCAGGAGGTGCGTAACAAGAGAAAGAGACCTTCGGAGTGAGCGTGCCCACAAAATGGACGTGGGTCTGGAGTGAGGGCAAGGGCAGCTCTGCCCGAGCCCAAGCCTGAGAGCAGCTTCAAGAAATTTCCCCCGAAAACGATGCTTTCAGCGGGATTTGGTAAGTTTCATAGCAGGCACCCAGAGGTGATCATGAACTTGTAAAGAAAGTCTGTCATTTAGTGCTGGCTTATCACAGTCTCTACACTAGGTGTTATGCAATTTCCCATTTCTCCAGCAGATTGAAAAAGCGCACTTTGATGTACCTTTTATTAATTTCACTGGCTTTTAAATTGTCTGAACTGTGGATGCCCGCTATAATGTATCAGCCTGTTCATTACAGTTCTTGTCTATTCACAGTTTCCAGAGAATGAATCAAAGAGCCTAGAAATTTAAATATGTACAATTGTTAAATTACCCATTAGGACAGGGACATACATGCAGCATGCTTGTGATTCCAGGGAAAGGTAAAGCTGAACAGATGCCCTGCATTTTTTGACGTCACACATGCATCCCTACATTTCCAACAATCCCAAGGAGCATATAATGACATTTATAACACCCTTTTACCTCTATGTTTTAGTTACCTTTTTCCTTGTCTCCTTGATAAGGGGGAAAGGGTAAGAGGTGATGGTAATCAGAGTTGGTGAAGACCGCCACTTCCGACACAGCATCCCTCTCTCTGTCATATACACTGTCATTGGTCAACCCAAAGCCACCACCTCTAACTGCTTCATAAGTCCCCGGGATGAGGAGAAGAACTGCCCACACTTTAGAAATGAAGCCATGCCCCACGTCCACAGACCACATCCTCAAAGCATGATAAAGATAGCTCTGTGTTTTTCTGACTTGGGTTCAAGTCCTAGCCCCAGCATGCACCAGGTGTAATGGCCTTAGATAAATTGCCCAGTATCCCTAAGCTTGGCTTATCCTCCTCCTCAAAAGGCAAAATAACCAACATCCACTTCAGGGTTTCTCAACCTCAGCACTACTGACTTGGGGGACAGCTGATTTACTGTGGTGGGGGCTCTCTTGGTCATCATGGGGTGTTTAGCAATATCTGTGGCTTCCATTCACTTGATGCCAGGAACGTCCCTCCCCCCACCCCCCATCCCCTGTTGCCCACCTCACTGTGACAATGAAAATATATCTCTGACATTGCCAAGTGTCCCTTGGGAGGTGGAGAGTGAACATCACCTTTGGTGGAGAACAATTACGCTGTTTGCTATTTTGATGAGTGAAAGTCAGGCACTTACCTAAAAGCTCTTCCAGTGTTAATTTATGGGTGCCAACAGAGAGGTAGGAACTGCATTATCTACATTTCCCGAGGCAGAAATGGAAGCACAGAGAAACTGAGTACGTTTCTGGAAGTTACACAGCTTTAGGGGCTGAGCCTGGACAGCAAGTGGGTGTTTGGCTCCAACTGTGTACGCTTCACCTCTACTTTCTAATACCTACCGTCGGTCACAACGCCAGCCTCGCTGAGCTGTTGGGGACACTCAGTGACTCAAAGACTACAGGCTACCGGCATGGTGTCACTGTTGTCACCCTCAAGGGCACTGCTCATCCGTTCTGCAAGGCCAGGCTTTCTCCATACTTTCAGACTCAGCTAGTGCCCGGCCACACCCGCAACCTGCATCTCAGGGGACAGAGGAGGCAGCAA